>CAUYON010103762.1:0-31705 GCA_963573935.1 Arctocebus calabarensis
TATAGTGATCAAGGAAATGCCATGAAGGATATCTGTAACAGTATGATCAAAATATTTCTGAATGTATATGAATCGTGCCCTGTGATTGCACCAATGTACATAATTATGATTCAATAAAATTATTAAAAAAAATAAAATAAATAGCTGGGCAAAAAAACAAACAAACAAAAAAAAAACATAGATCCTGATGGGGATGAGGAGAAAAGGGAAAGCTTCTACACCAGCAATTCCCAACCTTTTTGGCACCAGAGACTTGTTTCATGGAAGACAAAATTTCCATACATTGGAGTGAGGCGGGTGACAGTGGGACAGGAGGTGGAGCTCAGGCATTGATGCTGTGTGGCCCCAGGCATTGACCCCACTAAGAGGGCAGTTCTACATTCTTGCTGGAAACATAAATTGGTAAAGTATGGAAATTTCTCAAAAAGTAGACAAACAGAACCACCATTCGATCTAGCAATCCCACTACTGGGTTATCTATCTAAAGGAAAAAAAATAATTATATCAAAAAGATACCTATACTCATATGTTTATAGCAGCACTATTCACAATACTAAAGATCTAGAATCAACCAAAATGTCCATCAATAGGTGATTGCATAAAGAAAGTGTGGTACATATACACAATGGAATACTGCTCACTCATAAAAGGAAGTGATGTCTTTTGTAGCAACATGGATGAAATTGGAGAAATTAAATGAAATATCTCAGTAAAATACTGCATGTTCTCACTATGAAGTAGGAACTAAATAATGTGTACAGATGGACACAGAGAACAGTACAATACTTTAGGAGACTCAGAAAGGTGGGAAGATAGAAGCCAGGTCAGGGATAGGAAATTACTTAATGGATACAATGTACATTATTAGGGTAATGACTACATTAAAAACCCAGACTTCACTAATATATACATGTAATGAAACTGCGCTTTTATCCCTTAAATCTGTTAAAAGAAAGTCCTATAAATCTGAGTCCTTATATGACTCTCATGATGTTTGACTTAACAACTGCTCAGTTTACAAAATAAAACCCTGTAGTGGCCAAACAATATTTGGCTTTTAGATTTGAACCATAAGTTTCATTTATTACATATTATCATAAACCTCAACTTACCACAATTATTGAGGTTGCTATTCACTTTCTTTTCCCAACAGTAAGTTTGGTGAGTTCTTTGAACAGAATTTATTCTTTCACATACATAAATAATTTTTTCACTAGATATTTTTAATAAATAGAAGAATTTGTGCTTAACATTTTCTAAGGTTGCTTTTTAATTTTAACAATACGTTTTGGAGAATACTTCACGTAAAAGCCAGGAAAACTAGGTCTGACATATTAACTATTACAATACATTTCTTGGTATGAACAATAGGACATTACTTTACCAATTACCTTGTGATGAGTGTTTAGAATATTTTCAAATCTCATTACTAAATGCAATGCTGAAACAAATATTTCTACATGCCCTTTTGTATATTTGAATGTGTACTTCTAGGATATAAACATACCCATGGAGCTGTTGATTAAACTGCTCGCATTTTGATAAAGAATAACAAAATTCCTCCCAAAATTTCATGCCAATTTTTAATCCTGCTAAAATTATATGAAAGTATCTATTTCCTACATTGTATTTAACTTTAACAAGCTTTCTTATTTTCTTGCCCCTTTGGTGGGTAAAATAATTTTATCTCATATGATTTTATTACTACTATAGAATTTGAGCGTTGATTCTATTTTGTTTACTTTTATGTGTATTATAAACCCATTTTTTAATTTTATATTTATTCTCTTTCTTTGTTATAGAGAATGCATAAAAATACATTTTGGTTACTAATCATCTTCAGCTACATATGCTTCAAATACTTTATCCCAGTGTGTTATTTTCTTCTTTATTAAAAAAAAATTGTTAAATCTACAATGAATTTTTATGATGTCATCAGTTGTTATAATGTTTATTTTTATTATGATTTCATTTGAGACTTATTTCCATACATTGAATGAGACAAATATAAAATTAATTTTACTTTCAAAGACCTTGCCAATAATTCCAGCATCATTTATTGAATACCACTGCTCTTCATCTCATCTTTTGAAAGTATCTTCTTTTCTATGGGATATGTTCTTACATAGTCTCTGATCCTCATTATAATCTGTTGTGTTCCATTTATGTATTCATCTATTTCCATGGAAATAAACTCTTTAAATCACAATGACTTTACAATTTATTTTGATATACTTGTGGGGCCAGAACTGGCTTTACCATGTAATGTCATGCTTTTATTGAGTATATGTAGCTTTACCAACCTCACTTCTATTTTTGACAAAGTCAGTCTTGTCAGTAATATTTCTCTTATCTTACATGATGCAGCTCATTTGGGATGCTCTTATATCAATTATGCCTACTGACTTCTGCTGCTACTACTACTGGATATATACTATTGGATTCTCATTTTGTATAAGTTAACTTTCTGTGTGCTTTGAATATATTCCTTTATTAGGATTGTTTGAAAGTATCATAGCTGACATTAAACAGCCTAAGCCTCTCCCCTTTTTATCAATTTACCATATTTTTGCACATTTCCTTCTCTGTGCTCTAGGACCAACAGCTAACACCTGTCTCTCCTTGTAAGAGGGCTACTCTCATGTCACCAGATTGCTTTGCCTATGCACATAGGCAAGTTCTTGGAACATTCCACCAGGGTAGTCTTCACCCATGAGGAACAGTGCAGAGTACAAATGCTCCAGTTCCCTCATCCTCTTTGAGTCAATTCTGAGCTGTACCGTACATTAACATCACAATTTCCTTGCAGAATCAAACCAAACTCTTTTGTGCTCTGTGTGAAAACTCATTCATGATCAATGCCCTTTCCTTCCCTTTCCCTACTGTCCACTTCTTTGCCAGATTTATCCTAGGGACACTAATAATCACACAAAATCTCACCTCAAGGTCTGCTTCTAGGGAATACATATGTCTTACTTCATTTTGGGTTGCTATAACAGAATTTCCAGAACTGTGTAATTTGTAAGGAAGAGGTTTATTTATTTAGCTAATGGTTTTGCAAGCTGGGAAGTTCAAGGGCATAGCTCTGGCTTCCGGGGAGAACTGTGCTGCATGGAGTGGAAGGTCAAAGGGGAAGTAGATAGGTGTGAAGAAAAGATGTAAGAGATGGATTTATAACCACCTACTCTCCTGGGAGCTAATCCATTCCTGAAAGAACTAATTCAGTCTAACCTGAGTGAGAGCGCACTGTCGCAAGAACAACACCAAGCCATCCACAAGGGATTCATGCCCATGGATTCAAACAACTTTCACGCAGCCCTACTTGAACACCATCACAATGGGGACCAAATTTCAGTATGAGTGGAGCCAAACAAACCGTATCCAAATTATAGCACAATCCTAAGACAGTTTTAATATTTAGTCCATTTTACAAATAAAAGCTGAGATTCAGAGATTTCAATGTCACACAGAAAATAAGTAGCAAACTCTGACTAAATATTTTCATAAAATTTTTCATGAATTCAAAATATTTGGGTCCAATTAACTTTTGTCACAAAAGGAATTCATGAATTTAATTTCCTCTGATGTCCTTAGGATAATTCATGGCTCCTGTGAGACCAATTGGTAGCATTTGTTTTTACTAAATTGTGGGAGGATATGCTCTCTGGTCAACAGGTACTCGAGAATGATGTGGAGGAATATGTCAAATTAAACTGGTTAAAGTTTCCCCAACTTGCTTTTCTATTATGCTTCCTGGTTGGTCAAAAGTTGAACTTTCATAATATTTGAAAGGTGAAGTGAAGCAGGAATCTTAATTTCTGGAAGATCTTTGGGTCAGATATCATGACAGACAAATGCAAAGTTTCGCAGGTGGCCTCAGCTTTTCTAGTTTTTCCCATCTGTATCTCTCCCTCCTGCTGGCCAGTAGTGGCTCCAAACTTACCGTCTGCTTGGCCTGCAGAGTTGATAAACACGCAGAGGCAGAATTTCCAAAGACCTCTGCATGAGCTCAACCTTTGTGCTCTCACTTTGGCTGGTGGCCTTAGGTTCCGGATTTGGTAAAAGTTTGGGCTTGTACACTTGTACTAGTTTTCTGCTGTCTACCAGCCTTGTCTTTCATTCTCTAGTTCTTCCATCCATATTTTTATTTCATCATCTTCTATCATTTTTTTGTCCAATCTTATTTCTCTTGTAAGCTTCTTATTCTCTTAATATTCTGCAGCTGTGCTTCCCTGACTGAACTCTGACAGGTGCAAAAGTGTTAAAAATAAACTAAGTTCTAATTGAGACTTTCTACAAAATACTTCAAATAGCAACAAAAAGAGAAAATATTTAAAAAGGTAAATTTCAAATACAAATAGGGTTTAAGTTTAGGACAAGCTCATTTTCCCTATAAGCATTTCTATGAGAATCATTTCTGAATATGCAACATATATTTTCCCAACAAGAGTTGTGTGGTCTTCATTTTTTCTCTTTCTCCTTTCTTTCTCCTTCTTTTTCTTCCTTTTTTATTTTGAAATTGTAAAAATACCAAAGGAAGTAATTTTGAAATAAGAGAATGCTGCATATCTTTTTTCCCCTAGATTCCTTGGGAAATTCTATTGTTTTAATATTATTTTAAAACTAACAGGCGTGCCTGTGGCTCAAAGGAGTAAGGCACCGGCCCCATATACCAGAGGTGGCGTGTTCAAAACTAACAAGACAGAAAAATAAAAGTTTATAAGAACAGGTCATGTCAGTGCATAAGCACAAAGCTTAACATTCAAACTGTGTAAATAAGAAAAAAATAAAGAATAAGAATTTTGGATTTATTAATAAATAATTTTGTTTTCACCCATAGAGATAGTTCATCATCTATATGGGATTATATGATTAATTCGTGATATTTAATTTTAGAAATTAGAGTAAAGTAAATAATTTCAGATTAAGAAAAGATAAATATGTAGGATTTCAATAAAATGTAAATAGTAATTGAAATATTTGTATTAAGATGAATAACATTAAGATAAACCTGAGATTAAAAAATAGGCTACTTTCTTTATACTGCCAATTGACCTACATAAAAGAATCTAATTTTATCCCAGTAAAGAAGAAACTAATGTAAAATTTAGGATATCATGACCCTGGAGAAAATCTCACAGACAGGCAGCATTTTGGTCTCTGGCCCGTGTAAATAATTCTATAAGTGCAAAAGCCTAAAGAGTTTCATTAGAGTCAATTAATGTCAGGAGATGAATATAAAGTGACAGAAAAATGGAGTGAAGTGTAGAAGCCTAGTACAGCTGGGACCCTGAAGAGGGAGATTTATCATGGCACAGAAAAGGGGAAGTCACCTAGACGAGAGGAAGGAAGTCAGGGAAGGAGCTGCTCTCCATCTTCTCTTCCCAAGTTCTGGAGGATTAAAATTAATGGTAGTTTTTCTTTTGCTGCTGTCATCCATGAAATCTCATATCCAGACCAAAAAATAAAATAAAATAAATAGGTTAGTACAATATAACTTCAGTGTTAGTAAGAAGCTTCCCTAAAGAAAATTCAGAAAAACAAACCTTTTGGTAGATAAAGTCAAAGGTCATGGTGGGAGAAGTTGGGTGTGACAGGTCTCAGAGAGAACCTCTGAGTCAATAGGTCCTGGTGGGAAAGTCAAGGTGGGACATGTTGGTTTTGGCAGATCAAGGTACTAAAGTCAGATGCATGCCTTGTGGTGAGGCAGTAGAGGTCGCTGGGTCATGGAAGGAAAAAGAAAGGGCTGACAGCTCATGGTCCCACTTGAAGAATATTCAAGGGATCGCGTTCTCTTTTGTGGGACATAGTACAGCTCTTCTTTCTCTTCTCCTATAATGACAAATGATGTAGTGAGCAGAGATTGGAAAGATTTAACAATAATTTCCTTTAAACTGTAGAGTAAAGCACCAGGGCTGAATGAGTATGAGGCAAAGGAAAAACCAAAATTGCAAAATTTGAGAAGATTTGTGCTCTCAGGGCCATGAAGGTGCTGATCCTGTCTCTTTAAATTTTGTTTGCCAGGCTCCTTTATTTCCTTGGGAATACTCCCATTCTCAGGGAGGAATAAAGGTTATGTGGAAATTTGTTTTTGAGGAACAATCAAAGAAAGGAATTGTAAGCTAGGAGACAGAGATATGCACGAGGTCAAAAGGAAAGATTCTGCTTAAAGAGAGAGGCTTAATGACACTCACATCTCCTACAAAACAAAAACAAAACAAAACCCCAGAAAATAAAGAAATAACTCAATTGAATAGTGCTTAATTATTTAAGTCTGAACCCATCAATCAGAATGTATCATATTGCAAAATGTCTGTGGTGGCCTGAAGCTAGAATTCACAATACAGTAACAGAGATACTATCAAAGCAGGTAGTTGACTTCAGAAAAATTGAGTGCATGATCTCAGGAGGAGGCCAGCAGGTGCATAGGAGTAAGATGACTGAGATATGGAGGTCCCATGAATTACAGTCCCAAGTATAGTTCAGAGAAAGGGTGGAATTCTGGCTCTAGATAGGAAAATGTTAGAACAAGGCAGGGGTTGATCTTAAAGATATTAGGTACAAATTTGGACTAGGAGGCCTAAAATAGGGAAATCAGTGCAAGAAATGGCTACTAGATGCAGCCTTGGTCTTTATGGAGTAGCGTAAGTGCTAGGACTAGCGTATCTAAATTATCCCCAACTAATGAACAAACCAGAGTCAAAGATATGGCTGGGCTGAGCTTCCAGGAAGGTGAACCTGACTGACTAATCAGGGTCTTAAGGATAGTGAACTGTGGCATGCAGCATGGCGGCCTTCTGAGAATGTCCATGTCCTAGTTCTTAGAACATGTGAACAGATTAGGTTACATAGAAACAAGGTAAACATCACAGAAGCAGATGCAATTAAGGCTACAGACTAACAGACATTATGTCACAGAGATTATTTTAGATTATCAGGATGGATTTGGATTCAAAGTAATTGTAAGTCTCCTGAAAGGTGGAAGAGAGTGACAGAAAAGTCAACATCATTGTGATGTGGTGTGAGAAAGATTCAAATAACCATTCCTGGCTTTGAAGATAAAAGGGACCTCAAACCCCTAAAATGTGAGCAGCCTCTGAAAGCTGGAAAGGGCAAAAACATGGATTCTTGCTTAGAATCTCAAGAAAGGAATGCAGCCCGACCAACATCTTGATTTTATTTATCTCAGTATGACCCATTTCAGGTTTTTTTAATCTCCAAAGTGTAAGATAATAACATTGTGTTGTTTTAAATCGCAGTTTGTGTTATTTTGGTACAGCAGTAGGAAACGAATACATAAACTAACACTTTATGTTTAGTGTAAAGATAGTGCAATCTGTCCCTCCCACTCCCCAAACATATACTCTTGGTATCAAATTAAGACAAGAGAAATTGATAAAATATGCAAAGCCAAAGTGAACACGAGCAATGGGTAAAAATCAAGAAACAGATTAAGGGTCAGAAACTCAAGAAGATTGATTTCCTCAAGAAGGCGTCAATTCAGTTGGAACTCTGAGAATTGGCAAATTTTGGAAGGAGGGAAAACAAAAGAACAGCATTTTCAATTGAGAGGACCCTTATGGCAAGAGCAGAAGGCTGGGAATTGAGTGTGCAGATGGAGTAAGAACACACAGATTGGGGGAAGGCTCATGTAAAGAATGATAATAGAGATAATGACCATGCATTGTGTGGGAGGCCCTGCTCCTTTATTCATCAAATTGGCACACGCTGAATGCCCAATTGTCAGGCACCCTTTAGATCAGTGGTTCTCAACCTTCCTAATGCCACAGTGTATTTCCATTGTTACAAAGGGGTCGCGACCCACAGGTTGAGAACCGCTACTCTAGATGGTAGCAATACTGTGGCTCCAGATAGATGATGACTGTAATGTGTTAAAGGTTTTTACTTAAACAGAGCACCACAAGTAATAAAGAGGACTTCCATTTATAAAGCAAACCTTGTTATGCATTAAATGAAGATTTTCTAGAATTCCCAAGGCAACCCTTCAAGACAGGTATTTTTCTCCCTATTGTGCACATGGAGCTATTAAATCTCAGAGAACTTGAATGACAGTTGAAGGCCACCCAGCAAATTAAGTGTCAGAGTTGAAATTAAAGCTACTTTTGTATATGAAGAGAAACAAAAATACTGCAGACACATCTGCATGTGTCTCAGAACTCAAGCTGGAATAATGAAGAATCATTTGTTCTAGCTACAACATTGTCAGATGCTATCTTACACTATTTTATATTTCATCGTAGCATAATGTGATGCCCACAAACAAGTGGATTCTTCCCATGTGTTTATTCTTTCATAAATCCATGAATTTAAAAGTTTGGGAAACAGGGGAAACATGAAGTCTGAGAGAAGGAAATAAAATGGAAGATGTAGTACTGGACCAATCTAGAACTGGGAGTAAATAGCAAAGTTCATCTTAAAAAGCCCCTGGAGACATAACCAGGTCATGGCAACTTGAGAAAACTAAGGTCAAAACAAAATTGACTTTTATTTTTAGAATTATTAAAATTTGAAACTTACTAAAATGCAGAATATAAATGTCTTAACACAATAACTGAGAAGATGCCATGAAAGCTATGTTAACCAGTTGATGACAATATTTCAAATTATATTTAAAACCAGCACATGGTACCCCATGATTGCATTAATGGACACAACTATGATTTAATTTTTAAAAAATTGCCACAGAAGTTCATATCATCTAAAACACAAAAGTATCCCTTTTTGTACTTGAATTTTTTAAGAAATATATTGAATGTTATATTTAGACCATGTTCATTTTACTCAGGGGCCAGAAGAAGATAGGTGTTTCATAAAATTTATAACAAAGACTTTTTCAAAAATACTGTATCTTGTTAGTATGTGATTAACTTAATTGCTATAGGTATGTGATTGAATTACTTACAGTTCTTATTCTTTATTTTCATTCTGATTGATAGATATGCTGGTCACACATGGCCTGAGAAAAGCTGTTAAGAAGTCCAGCATTTTTTAGCCTGAGTTTCTTGAAAAATTTTGCTTTCTTCTTATGCTCTGTTACTGATTTAGTTGGGAGGTTCCTTTCTGAAAAGATTTCTGTATAGTTTACTCAGGAGGTTTTGTTTGTTTGTTTGTTTTTTCCTTTCTCTTCTCTTTAGGAAGCCAAAATTTGAAGAAAGAAAACATTACCTCTATGGCCACACCACCCCTGAGCACCATGGTCTGAAGAAAGAAAACACTTGTATTACACTTGTCTCCAGTTTCTTAACTCAGTGATATACTTTCCCTGCAGTAGATAATGACAAACCAAGTGTTAAAAATGGGAAAGAAAATCAATAATTTTAATGTTGAAAATATTAGTGTGCAACTTAAATGCATTTTTTGAATAATATATTTTTGAGTACCTGCTGTGAATAGTCATCAAATAGAGGGTTATTTTCTCAAATGTAGGAGCTCAGAGAAGAAACACCAATGTGCATGAAACTCTGTGTGGTTAATTGTGGAGGTTCACTCCCCAGCACACATGCACAGGCCCTCCTATTAAGACACTTTATAGTTATAATCCCCTCTTCAGGGCCAGCTCTTTTCCTGCTGCCAGGGAATGGACTCACTAGGAAACTCAATTCTCAGACCCTTTCACATTGTGTTCATTGAACTCACTCTGCCTATTTATTTACTAAATTACCTTCCCAAGCAGTCTTTGGTAGCCTTGGATGTGTTTGATCAAGGAGTGAAGAAATGGTTTATTTATACCATGCAGAGCTAGTTTGGTCTTTAAAAGTAGTCTTTCTTTCCTTCTTTCTTTCTTCCTTCCTTCCTTCCTTCCTTCCTTTCTTTTTCTCTTTCTCTCTCTCTCTTTTTTCCTTTCTTTCTTTCTTTTCTTTCTTCCTAGTATTTCTTATTTTTTTATCAGACTATTAACTCTTCAGCTTGATTTGTTTTCAGGTAAACACGTGAAATTGCAAATAGGTAACTATAGCCTCATCTTTAGTGTTGCTATAAATTTCAAAAACAAATCAAAATTAAATCAAATATTAAAACCACAGCACTAACACAGAGGCCTCAGTGGTTTTTATTGAGTGGGGGGAATTTGAATGAGTCACAACTGATAGCAAAGCAACAATTCCATTAAAAATACTTGATTTGTGCAGCACCTGTAGCTCAGTGAGTAGGGATCCGGCCCCATATGCCAGAGGTGGTGGATCCGAACCCAGCCCCAGCCAAAAACTGAAAAAAAAAAAAATACTTGATTTGAAAATAGCATTTAAGGAATGGAGAAGCATGAATTCCATGTACTCAGTTTTGATATGAGGACAATTAATGATAATTAATGACACAGTGGGGGTGAGGGAAGGGGAGAGCAGAGAGAGAAAGAATGAAGGAGGGGTGGGGAAAGGAAGAGCAGAGAGAGGGAAGGAGTGAGGGGGGTGGAGTCTTGGTGTGTGCCACACCTTTTAGGGGCAAAACACGATTGTAAGAGGGACTTTATCTAACAAATGCAATCAGTGTTACCCGGTTTCTTGTACCCTCAATGAATCCCCCGACAATAAAAAAAAAAGAAAAAAAATAGCTTTTAAGGAAAAGGAAGATGAAGATAAAAACAAATACAATTAAATATGGAAGCTGGATTTGTGGATTATAAATGATGGAACTATTAGCAGAGTCATAAAACAAGAAAACAAGGTAATTGGATTGATGGCAGGAAGGGAAAATTATGTAAATGGAGACAGCCTTGTTAAAATAATCTAGGCAGAGAGATTCACTGATTTAGGAGGTAACAGTTTTTGAATTACTGGTATAATTAATTCTTTTCTTTTGTGAGTTATTCTTTCAAAGGATGAGTGTTGCTTGAAACAAATTAAGGTGAGTTGGACAATATCAAAATAAATTGAAGTGTTAAAGTAATGCTACATAATTCTGGAGAGGAAAATGACTTAAAAATACACTGTGGAAATCCTCAAAGAACATGATGTCATATCAGCCTTTCCTGTCCTTCTTCTTGACCCAGTGTTTTATGAAATGCTCTAACTAAATAGTAAAGGGTAGAGTAAAATTCATTACTATCAGCTGTGAAAATGCTGCGGAGAGTTGAGGTCTCTCATTTATGGCTGTAACTTTATGTTAATATAAGACTGCTGCTAAGGATGCTCTGTGATTATCTTCTATGTTTAAGGAGCATAATAAAGAACTACATTCTGATCTGGAGAAAAGTTCTGGCCTCAAGGAGTGTGTAACATGTATGGGATGATGAGAAACTAAAAATTGAAAAGGCAAAAGTAATTTCTCTCACTTTCATCTACCTAAAAGTACATATATGTACCTTGGCACACTCACATGTATATTTTATGTATAAAAAAAGAAATTCAAGTTTCTAATAAGAATAATGAGCCTTTCTTCATCATGGCAAAAGTAAATGTAGTTATGCTTGATGTAACATAAATGCCCTCTTCCACAGAACAAGCCTATTCCAATGATGTTTGCAATTTTCAGAACATTTCAACATTTCTTTCAGTTGTAGACCACTAAAAAACATGTCTTTGGTCTTTACTGTGTCCTTGTTTGTAGAGAATAAACCAATCTTCACCTGCATGTATAATTTCTGCGTGGCATGGGAATAAGAGCAACAGTACTTATGAGGAGGTGCTTTATATCTATGGGTTCCACATCAATGGATTCAACCAACCGCAGATTGAAAACATTCAGAAAAAAGTGAATGGTTGCATATTTATTGAACATGTACTGTCTTTTTTTCTTGTCATTGTTCTTAACCAATATAGTGTAACAACTTTCCATAGCATTTACATTGTATTAGATATGATAATTAATCTAGAGATTACTAAAAGTGTATGGGAGGATGTTGATAGATTATAGGTAAATACTACTATTCCATTTTATATAAAGGACTTGAACATCAGAGAATTTCGATGTCTATGAGGGGGCTCTGGAACCAATTTCCCATGGAACCAAGGGAAGATTACATGATTATATTATTAGCCCCTGAGAAACTGTAGCCAAGAGATGTTATCTAATTTGTTCGAGCTTCCAAAGTTACTTCCTCGAGGAGCTTAAAGTTAAACAGTGCTCTTAGCCACTACGTTGCACTACTTCTCCAATAGTTTTGCAGACAAGACATTTAATTTGATTTTCAATGATCCACAGAAATGGCTATTTATGTAGCTACCTTTTTTTTTCATATTTACCTTATTGTTACTTATTCCTCATGAACAGGATTTGTTTGAAATACAACAGATTTGTTAGTCATTGTCTCTATCCTGAAAATGGAGCATTTGGGTATTCTTGACAAATGAGTGGGTAACAGCTCAGATGTTTTATTCTGGTTATATCAACGATCTTAATTATTCTTTTGTTTTATTCTATTGAGCCAATTACTATAGCAGGATAGTAATTCCATCTAGTAAAAAATTATAATTTATGACGCATTTTATTTCAAGAGTACTTTTCGAAGTGAGAAGAGACAGGTACAGGGTATTAGAGCTAATAGATTTTTAGAACTTTGGATGCATACATTACACAGTTTAGTATATTCCATAAAAATTGTGATCATGTTAAATGTATTAATGAATCCTACTTTCTGACATTTTAATTGGAATTAGAGGACAATAGGGCAATAGTTCAAAATATTCTCTTTCCTAAGTGTTGGTTCATAAAAATCACAATGTCTAAAGATGTGACAGAAACCTCATAACTACTCGCTTTTAAAACTAACTCAAAGGAGTGACTTTCAAACCTTTTTCATTCATTTAAAAATAACCTTTCTTTAATTTCTGAAATGATATTAAAAGAACCAGTAGGAGATGAACATTAAGACTTAAATAGGTAAATAAGTAAATGAGTATGCAATTCATAGAAGATGTAATTAAAGGATACACATCTACTTATAAAGAATGTTTAATCTTACAAGCATAGAGATGCAAAATAAAAACCTATTTGTTTTAATTGGCAAAACTGACATTGATAACACTTAATGCTGGTACATATGCAATGAGGTGGGAATCTTAAAGTGTAGCAATTGTGTACATAAATGTTTATAATTTTCTGGAAATTAACTAAATGATATATATGACTGACGTTAAAATGCTTATGATTTTTGTTCCAGAAATTTTAAATGGCATTTTTATAAACATTTAAAAGTGGAAAAAGCTAAATTTTAAAAATCAAGGGTTTAATTAAGAGAATTGTGTTACAGTTATGGATAGTATAGTACGCAAACATTAAAATTATGTTCATAAGTGTTTAAAAGAAAATATTTACGAAAGACATTTGCCTTAGACTAATATTAGAAAAATACAATCTCAAATATATTAAATACGTATATAGAGAAAAACCAGGATTGAAACACTTCAGGTAAGAGTAAATATCTCTTATTGGTGGAATTCATAAATTATTTTTTCAGCTTCTTTTTTATATTCAGATTAACATAACGGTACATACAATTGGGTTATGTTATTTGCATTTGTTAGATAGCATCCAAGTTGTAGTCAAGTCCTTCACCCAGGAGGTGCGCCGTATACCTCTATATTATACCCATTAGGTGGAAGCTTGCCTCTCCTGCCCCCAGATGAATTTGGTTGTGTTTTTCTCTCATGTGGGTCTGTAATTGTTTATCTACTAGTTTCAAAAATTAGTATTGAGTATATAGGGTACTTCCTTTTCCATTCTTGAAATACTTTACTAAGGAGAACATTCTTTAATTCCATCCTGGTAAATACAAAAGATATAAATTCTCCAACTTTTTATGGCTGAATAGTATTCCATGATATATATATCTCACAGTTTATTAATCCATCCATGGGTTGATGGGTACTTGGGTTAGTTGCATCTTTGCAATTGTGAATTGAGCTGCTATAAACATTTGAGTGCAAATGTCCTTGTGATAAAATGATTATTTTCATCTGGGTAGATACCTAGTAGTGGGATTGTGGGATCAAATGGAAGGTCTGCTTTTAGCTATTTGAAGATTCCCCATACTTTTTCTGGAAAAGGCTATATTAATTTGCAGTCTCACCTATAGAGTAGAAATGTTCCCTTCTCTCTGCACCCACACCAGTATCTGCAGTTGTGTGATGAGGGCTATTCTCACTGGGATTAGGTAATATCTCAAGGTGGGGTTTTTTTGGTTGTTTTTGTTGTTGTTGTTGAGTCAGAGAGGAGTGCAATTGTGTAGTAGTAGCTCACTGAAAACTCCAGCTGTGGGCATCCTGTTGTGTGAACCTCCAAAGCTGGGATTATAGATGCTCACCACGGTGCCTGGCTGAGTTTTTTCATTTTTTTCATGAGTCAGGGTCTCACTCTCTCTCAGACAAGCCTCGAACTCCTGAGCTCAAGCAAGCCTCCTGTCTCAGCTTTCCACAGTGCTGAGATTACAGTCAAGGTGGTTTTGATTTGCAATTCTTTGATAATTTTTTTTTTTGAAGCAGAGCCTCAAGTTGTCACCCTGGATAGAGTCCTGTGGCATCATAGTTCACAGCAACCTCCAATTCCTGGGCTCAAGCGAGTCTCCTGCCTCTGCCTCCCAAGTAGCTGGGACTACAGGCGCCCGCCACAATGCCAGGCCATTTTTTGGTTAGAGGCGTCATCGTTGTTTGGTGGCCCCGGGCTGGACTCAAACCCGCCAGCTCAGGGTGGCTGGCACCTTAGCCCGTTGAGCCACAGGCGCCAAGCCGATAATTATTAATGATGAGAATTTTTTCACATTTGTTAGCCATTCATCTGTCTTCTTGGGAGAAGGTTATGTTCACATCTCTTGCCCAGTGATTAATTGGGTTGTTTGCCCTTTTCTTATTGATTTTCATAAATTATTTTCATTACCTTTTTATCATTTCTAAAATTGAGAATAAGTATATGCAACTTTCAAAATACAATATTTCATTTATATGTGCATATGTGTGCATATAAATATATCCATATGTCAATATAAGTATTTACAATTATAAATCTTTTACTTTCTAGCCATCAAGTTCTTGTCAGTTAACTACTTTTTTTTTGTCTTTCACACTGAAATTTTTATCGGCAGTTTTTTTTCAAAAAAGTGCATTAACAAATATGTAAAAAGTATACTATTGTTTTCTCAAATTCTCAGTCTACAAAGTAGCTTTTCCTTATCAAATATTAATAAAGGATTGGTCAATAGCCTCTCATTTAAAAAATTTATATACCTTTTGGAGCTCAACATATTTTAGCTATAAAAAAATGTCATCTCACCAATTTGGAGTGTGTTTTGCTTAATTTTCTAAGAGAACAACTTTTTCTACTATAAAATTGATTGTCAAAACAAGCCCATGTGAACGTTATGTTCTCATGATAAACAAAAACTTTAAACTTTCTGTTGATCATTTGGTATCAAAAAAGAAATTCATTTTTGCAGTGTAGAAATAATAGAGAGTCATGTTGTCTAACATTTCTTTAGATCAATGACTTTCCAAATGGTTTTTATGGGAGTAGAAGCATTTTTTTTTAATCTTATGAAGACCCCCCAGGTGATCTTACTCTTACTGTTTCCCCTTTTAATAAGCTCCATGACTCATCTTCCTGAAGGAAGCTCCTGACATACTTTTAGAGAGCTCTTGGAATGTGCAGAATACCATATGAAAACTATTGCTCTGAATATTGCTGTGCACCTCAAAATGACTCATGTGTCTAGAACAGACATATTTCAAATCAGAGAATGCTAACTAAAAATATGTAGGAAATTCCTCTCTGGTCTAAATTTCAGGAAACTTTGCTTCTTCTGGACAATTTATTCTAAAGATGCTGTGAATCAGATTATAGTTTTCCTTTTTGCCTTGACTGTAGAAATGCTTACAGCTATGAGCAGCTGTGTAGGACATCATGGTAAGACTTTCTCTGAGTTAATATTGATTCTGATTTTGTTACTTACTCGTACATTATTTTACTCATTTTAAATCTGTCAAGTGTATTGACATGTATATGTAAATGAAAATTATAAAGAAATAAAGTTTATTAGTAAACTTTTAAAAATGTGCACATATATAGGGTATGTATTATATATATATTTAGACTGTCCTCAGAAAAAGCCAAGGCTATTTTTTGGTCAATATTCTTCTGAACATATTTGCTAACATTTTTTCATTCTTCCATTCACTTGTTCAGAACATCTTTATAATGCTCTCAGACATGCCCAGCTCTGTGTGGGAGTGGAATTATAGTAGTGAACCAGACTCAGTTCTTAATCTACAAATTCAAGGGATCTCATTTTCTACAACTGCAAAACATTACAGCGGGCCATATTTTACCCAAAAACCATAGTTTTTCAATTGTTCTTCTTTATTTATTTTATTTATTTTATTTTATTTTATTTTTTTGCAGTTTTTGGCCAGGGCTGGGTTTGAACCTGCCACATCCAGCATATGGGGCAGGCACCCTACTCACTGAGCCACAGGCACTGCCCTCAACTGTTCTTTTTAATAAATTTTAAGGGACTCAATGAATTAAAGTCAAAATTGAAATCCATTTAACTCAAATAAGTAAATGATTTAAAAATGAGGTCAATATAATTTCAAGTCAGTTGAGCTCATATGCATTCTTCTTGGTCTCCTCATACACTGTGTGATTTCACTTTCTCTAATATATTTTGTTAAAAACATTCAGTGCAATATATCCAAACCAGAATTAAAGGACTAGTACAGACTCTGTTTAAAAAAATAAATGGAAGGTTTATCTCTCCCAAGCCGTTTATATACTGTGTATACATTGTCTAATTAGATCAGGACACTAATATCAATATTGATAGGCCATAGCAATAAGTTTGCTTGCCCAGTAATACTATGAACATATTTAGAAATAATTATAAACCATATACATTTTAAATTAAAAAGAAGTGACAAAATTTTAATACAATAAAATTTTACTTAAAATGCTTACATTTTTATTTCTCCACAATCATTTCTCCAATTTTATTTTCAGTCTTGTTTATCTTTTTGAAATTTTATATTAAAGAGGTAAGTAAATATTACAGATTTCACGATTTGATTGTGGATTTAAAAATTAACACCTTTTTGAAGGTACATTTCTCCCTTTAAAACTTGATCGATCTTGTGCACTGCCCTGAATTGCTCAAGATTCCAGGGCTTCCAGGGAATGCCCTCAGACACGCCCGGTGTGCACAGGTGGACTCTCCCCCAGGTGACCCTCGCAGCACGCACTGGGTCGTCAGCTCAGAGATTCTGCAGGGCTCTTGTAACACCAGGACTGCACTTCGGGGCACAGCCTGCGCTGCTCTCTGCCTTCCCTACCGGTAGGCAGACTCCCTTAGCAGCGTGGGGCAGTGTGGAATGGTCATGCTCTGGTTGCTGTGGAACTCACTGTGATCCTACTAGGTATCAAAGGCACCACACCCCCAAGTGCTTACCTGAAGGCATTTTATTTCTTACATCAAAGAAAATGTTGAAGAGTATCCGCAGATACACTGAAACGAAAAGTGTCTGCAGGATGTCAATCTTTAGAGGAAACAGGATGAAAATGATGCCCACCTGAATGGGCCTGTACCTTTCCGCACAGCAGTAGGGAATGAAGTAAATGAACTGCAGCAGGTCGGGAAGCTGGCAGAGGCCGCTGGACCTAAAAACCACTGCCCTCAAACGGCTGCAGGGCCATGCTGCCGGGCAGCCGAGCACAGGAAAGCAGCGTTCTTTGCAGATGTAGCGCCAACCGTCAGGAAGTGGAGAGAGGCTGGAATGCAGTGTGTGTATCTATTCTTGAGTGGGTGCAGAGATCGGATCATTTAGGCATCCGGGGGGAGGGGAGGGATTATTTTTGATCATGTTGATGGTTATTTTGATACTAAGATTGGACACAAAGTGGACAATGGGAGTTATCCAAAGATTGCAGCAGCATTGGGTACTCAACCAGCAACATTTTGTTTCTGACAGATGTTACTCCGGAGTCCAGTGCTGGAAAGGAAGCAGACTTGTTTTAAAATCTGGAGATATTTCAAAGGCTTATTTCTAGTAGCAATTCATTGCCCCTGTTTAATTATGAGTTAGACAACTGCATTTCATAATTGCTCCAAAAGAGAGCAAAATGGGAGAAAGAAATCTCATTTGATTCTTGATCAATAGAGTATCACTTAGAAAGAAACTTGCTAGTGATTTTGGCACCCACAGCTAGCAGTGGAAAAGGTGCACCTCAGTAACTGGCTATGCAGATGTGGTTCTCAGTGTTTAAAAAAGTCCTAATTCTGCCAATTTTTATTATTATAGATCTTATAGTTGCCTTTCTTAATCTCTTAGCACATTTTGAGATTATATACTAATTACTATTTACTATTACTAAAAGCAGATTTTATTGAATTCAGTTCATAAGGTAAAAAATTTTTCTGAAATTGATGGGAGAAATGTAAATTTTATAACAAAAGTATTTATTTTGGTTGAATTCTAAGAGGATATCATGCTAATTTTATGTTGTGATTAATAAAAGCATTTTCTTCTTCAAAAGACCATATCAATCCTATGGTACACTATTTTTAGAATTGAAATAAAAAGGGAATGTGTATTACTATTTTAAAAGGGTCCTCCATAAAATTTATTTTGACATAAATTTCATGTTTATTGTCTCCTAAGAATTTATACAAGGAAGAAAAATGAGGAAAGAATTGTTTTTTATTCAAAAGCCAAAGCATATTCAAAAGTATGCTGTGTTCCCTCTCAAGAGAGTTTCTATTTTTCATCATAAGAACAGAATTCTGCAAGAATTCTTACTTATTACACTTCAACTGATTATTTCATACATTGATGGAAGTCATAATTGTCTTCCATTGTGCAACTGTACAGATCAACCATCTTAATAGCCTGGTCCAGAAACCCTAAAATGAGCCACTTGTTGACAGAATTATTACTGAGATTTTAATTACTGATAAAAATACATCAAAATCTAAGAGTATGGCTTGGCAGCATTGATTCCTAATAGTAACAAAAAGAGAGCTTAATATTTGTTAAAGAATTGGGCATAACAAAAAAAAATTTATAAAAAATATGTCCATGCAAACTTTACATGACAGAATAAAAATGCTTCATGAAATACATCTTTATTATAATTTTTTGGAATGAAGTACCACTCTGTCTGTAGTCAGGAATGAACAGAAACTATGATAATACTATAGTTACAATTATAGTAATGACCATTTGTATGTCTTCCCATTTGTTTCTAAGAAATGAGAATGTGATTTGGGCAAATAAATCCTACAAACAATGTTTTGGCAATCTTTTTAAAAGTAGAAATTTGATTGTTCACATACGTCGTAAATTAAAGACAATAAAAAATTAATTTTCATATTAATACCCATCCAAACCATTTGTTATATAATTATATATCAATCTAAGGAAAGCTGAGTGACATATGAATAAACAGCTGATATACCTCAAAAAAGCAAAGTTATTTTTGGCTCTGTTTTGTTGCCCATAACGAAGAACACTGACCACAGAATTCATTTGCAATATATAGAGATCTCTTGCATATTGTCCTGGGGTGTTACCCTTAGCTTGTCTTTTTCAATGTTGTAATCATAAATGTAGCAGAACATTCATAATATAATAATATCAATAACAATATTAATAAAACTTGTGCCTGGAAATGGAGAATAACACAGATTATGGAATAAGGATCTAAAAAGAGAGAGCTACATAACCAGAATAATAATTAAATTAACAACATGCAGTTTAATGGAATGTTAATGACAGTTAACATTTATTGATCTATTGTTATATTCTAGTGCTTATGCTAAATATTTTAAATGTATTATCCCATTTAATCTTCACAAAATCTCTGCAGAGTAGTTATTAACATTCACAATCAGAATCTTCAGCAACTTTCCCAGACAGGTACAAAGCCTGCATCCAAAGCCAGATTTGGCCACAGAGCCAGTATTCTTATGTTTTATTGCCACCTGCCTAAGTTCCAAAAGTCTAACTCTTAATTCAGAAAAGGAGAAAAAGGGAAGACACATGCAAACAAGACAGAACTTTGAAAGCCAATGCAAACATCACCTGTTTGCCAAAACAAACAAGAAACCCAAACCACTTAAAGTATCCTGAGCTGTCCAGAACAAAGAAAGCAATAGTCCTAAATTGATGACTTCAGTGCACACTACTTGGCCTTTGGTATTAAATTAGGGGAGCTGCATTTCCAGGGAACATTAACAAATAGGAGATCTGCCTTTATAAAACAAGGATAATAAGAATATAATAACTGCTATTAATTATTCTAGTCACCTTTCATTTAACACATGCTATGTGCCTGGTGCTATTTTGTACTTCATACAACTTTCTCACTTGATTCTCACAATATTCCTGAAAGCTGGGTATGGCTCTTCTGATTTACTAAGGAACAAAGCTAGAGCCCAGAAAGATCAAGTAATTCTCCAGACACCACATAGCTAATATATAGTAAAGCTAGAAAAGAGACTGGTTGTATCTAACAACAAACCCAGAGCACTTCCTATGCTACTATCTTGCAACATTGAAAGGAATTGAGGAGTTTAGCACTCTTTTAGGCTTATATTGCACAGTTCCAAAGGACTGAACTAGAAACAACTGGAAGGAGGTGAAAGAAGACATATTTTTCCCCAATAAGATTTTCTAATGGGCAGGCCAGTTGAGAAATGTAATTTCATTTCAAGTCATACCATAATGATGAGCTGTCACCTGGTGCTGTCCCCTCTGTGGGCCCATTCCTGATTCATGAGTATTTACTAGTAGTTCTCTTTGCCTGTAGTTCTCTTTTGTGAATCTCATCTCTGAAGAGGTAGCATTCAAGTTGAGACTTCATTGTAAGGAGCATCCACTTTGATTATTCTTGAAAAATAGACCGGCTCAGTGCCTGTGGCTCAACGGGCTAAGGTACCAGCCACGTACACCTGAGCTGGTGGGGGGGTTCGAATCCAGCCCAGGCCCTCCAAACAACAATGATGGCCGCAACAAAAAAATGATCGGGCATTGTGGTGGGTGCCTATAGTCCCAGCTACTTGGAAGGCAGAGGCAAGAGACTTGTTTGAGCCCAGGAATTGGAGGTTGCTGTGAGCTGTGATGCCATGGCACTCTATCCAGGGTGACAACTTGAGACTCTGTCTCAAAAAAAAAAAAAAAAGAAAAAAAGAAAAATAGACCTAATGTCATTTCCATATTGCCTTTGTTTATCTGTTGTGTATTTATTATCTTCCCCCTCCCCCAGAATGAACTTTCCAAGAGAAGAAAAAATAAAAACTATGTAAGGTGCAGATACACTCAGAGAATATTTGTGGAAAAGTGAGTATTGTTGAAACTATGCTCTAGATGGGGTATCATTAAATAAGTTCTCTTTCACTCTAAAATTTGTAACTATCACTTTACCTTAATGAAAGAAAAGAAAAGGTAGTAAATGGGAGATAGTCCCTATAGGGATTGTTCAAAATAATTTAAAACTTTACATTAGTCACAACTAAATAATATTTAAGAGCACATATGAACAAAGAAATATACAATCAAACTGTGGAAGTTAAAAAAATCACTGGAAGGCCCACTCTCCCTATATGCTGGACCGGGCAGCCCACCAGGTAACAGACTCTGGGGCTCCACTGACCCCCGCCAGCCCCCAGGCCAGGGAAATGCCTGGAACCCTGTGTGGCTCTGATCCGTGCCACACTGGGCCTCGGCCAGCCACCTGCAGTGTCCAGGGACTCTGCTGGGACCCCAGCCAGGCCTTGGCCTACACCAGCAGCAGCCAGGAACTTTGCCAGGACTCTTGTGTGGCCCCACTTGGTACCCCACCAGGCCTGGGCCCACCGCAAGCAGCTGCCAGGAAGTCCGCCAAGACTCCCACCTGAATACAATCAGTGCCCCATGCCCACCGCCCACAGCATCCAGGAACTACACTCTGCTGGGACCCTCCTGCACCCTGAATGGCACCCCGCTGGGCCTTGGCCCGCCACCAGCAACGGCTAGGACTCCAGCGGACCTTTCACACGGCCAGATTGCCACTCCATGGGGCCTTAGCCTGCTGCCAGCAGTGGCCAGGAAGTTGCTGAGACTCCCATGCAGTGCCAATCTGTGCCCTGCTGGCCTGGGTCTGCTACCTGCCAGGACCCCGCCTGGCTCCAATCCATGGCCCAGCCCACTGCCCTCCATCTGGAGCCCTCCTCCCAGCCACAGACTGCTGGAGGCAAGGGCTCTTTTTGCAAAGGCCATCGGGTGTCCCATCCCACGCCTTGCTGCTTGATCCAGGCATGCCACACTCCAGAGCTGCCCCTGCAGCCAGAACTCCCTGGGTGGAGCAGTCCCAGAGAAGCTACACAGGTTCACTCCCTACAAAGATCCAGCAATAACAGAGTGATCCTGCCAGGGTCTGATCTGGGAGAGAAACCTCTGCAGCTCTGAGGACTGTCATACACAACAGAGAAAAATAATCATAAGGCGGAATCAACAGAAAAACTCTGGCAATATGAATAATCAGAGTAGATCCACTCCCCCAAGGAACATCAAGGTAGATACAGCACAAGATCCCTTGCATAAGCAAATGGCTGAAATGTGAGAAATCAAATTCAGAGTCTATATAGCAAATAAGATCAGCAGAATGGAGGAAAGGATGGAATTAGAATTTCAGGCAGTAATCCAAAAGATGACCCAAAAGATCTCTCAAGAATTCAAAGAATTCAAACACAAAATGACCAAAGATTTTGACACATTGAGATAAGAAGTTGCAGCCCTCAAAGATCGGAGAATTACAGTAGAATCCCTCAGTAACAGAATGGAGCAAGCAGAAGAAAGGATTTCTGACATGGAAGACAAAACTTTCAAACGCTCCCAAACTGCCAAAGAGGAAGAGAAATGGAAGGCAAAAATGGATCATTCTCTCAGACAGCTCTGGGATAACTCGAAGAAAACCAATATTTGCCTTATAGGGACACCTGAAAATGATGAAGTGGCATCACAAGGCACAGAGTCTCTTCTTTATGAGATTATGAAAGAGAACTTTTCAGACATGCCAAGAAATTCTGAAATTCAGATAGCAGACAGTTTCAGAACCCCAGCATGACTCAACCCGAATAAAACATCCCACACACACATTATAAATAACTTCACTAAAGTTAATATGAAGAAGAAAATTCTGAAAGCAGCCAGATGTAAGAAATCCTTTACCCACAAGGGGAAGAATATTAAAATAACTGCAGATGTCTTTGATCAAACCTTTCAAGCTACAAGAGAATGGTCATCGACTTTTAATCTCCTAAAACAAAAGAACTTTCAACCCAGGATCCTGTACCCAGCTAAACTGAGTTTCATTTATGACAGAGAAATTAAATACTTTAACAACATCCACATGGTGAAGAAATTTGCTATAACTAAAGCAGCTCTCCAAGATATTCTCAGACCTATCCTCCATAATGACCAGTGTAATCCTCCACCACAAGAGTAAACTCACTCAGAAACTTTTTATCAAATTTCAACTTCCACAATGATGAAAGGATTAAAAATGTCCACTGGACTTTCCAAAGATTTATCATTGTTTTCAATTAATGTGAATGGTTTAAATTGTCCTCTAAAGAGGCATAGGTTGGCTGACTGGATACAAAAACTCAGGCCAGATATCTGCTGCATACAAGAATCTCATCTTACCTTAAAAAATAAATTTAGACTCAGGTGAAGGGATGATCATCTATATTCCAGGCAAATGGAAAACAGAAAAAATCAGGCGTTGCAATCTTATTTGCAGGTACAATAGGCTTTAAACCAACCAAAGTAAAGAAGGATAAAGATGAACATTCCACATTTGTTAAAGGTACTACTCAATATGATGAGATTTCAATTGTTAATATTTATGCACCCAACCAGAATGCACCTCAATTTATAAAAAAAACTATAATAGACATGAGCAACTTGATTTCCTCCAGCTCCACAGTAGTTGGAGATTTTAATACACCTTTAGCAGTGTTGGATAGATCCTCCAAAAAGAAGCTAAGTAAAGAAATTTTAGATTTAAACTTAACCATTCAACAACTGGATTTAACAGACATCTACAGAACATTTTATCCTAATAAAATTGAATACACATCCTTCTCATAAGCCCATGGAACATACTCCAAAATCAATCGCATCTTAGATCACAAGTCTAAGCTCAGTAAATTTAAAAGAATAGAAATTATTCCTTGCATCTTCTCCAACCATCATGGAATAAAAGTTGAACTCAATAACAACAGGAAGCTGCACACTCATACTATTGTAGTAAAGCTAAATAACCTTATGCAGTAGGATAGCTGGGTCATAGACGAGATTAAGAAGGAAATTACCAAATTTGGGGGACAAAATGACAATGAAGACACAAATTATCAGAACCTCTGGGATACTGCAAAGGCAGTCTTAAGAGGGAAATTTATAGCACTGCAAGCCTTCCTCAAGAGAACGGAAAGAGAGGAAGTTAACAACTTAATGGGACATCTTAAGCAACTGGAAAGGAAGAACATTCCAACCCCAAACACAGCAGAAGAAAAGAAATAACCAAAATTAGAGCAAAATTAAATGAAATTGAAAACAAAAGAATTATACAACAGATCAGTAAATCAAAAAGTCGATTTTTTGAAAAGGTCAATAAAATAGATAAACCTTTGGCTAACCTAATCAGGAAAAAAAGTAAAATCTCTAATTTCATCAATCAGAAATGGTAAAGAAGAAATAATAACAGACCCCTCAGAAATTCAAAAAATCCTTAATGAATATTACAAGAAACTTTACTCTCAGAAATATGAAAATCTCAATGAAATTGACCAATGCTAAGAAAAAGCATGAGGATGACAAAAAGGACACACGACTTTCTTAGTAAGAAGTAATATTCAGTATTTTTGCTCACATTTTTTAATCGTATATCTCTCCTTAGATACAAGAGGATTAAGTAATAAAATGCTTGGGTAAATAATTTTTCCCCATACCTACTTTGTGCTAAGGATGAAAAACACAAATTATTCTCCACAGAGTAGTTGCCTCTATCACATAGAAGGAAAGTGCATATCAGATGAAATAAGTCCTCCCTCCAGCGAGTATTTAAATTACAAGACATTATGTTTCTATGTTCTATAATCCCCAAAAAGTTGTAGAAATATACAGGCTGGTAATGCCTTATCTGAAAATTCAAAATTCCAAATGCTCCAAAATCTGAAACTTTCTAATCTCTGACATGATGCCACAAGTGAACAATTTTGCATCTAAGTCACATAATAGGTCACAGTCAAAACACAGGTGCATAACACACAGTTTATTTTGTATATTCAAGGAAAAGAGGCTCTTCCAGACCCCTTCAGCTGTGATATAATTTTTACTTGGGTCCCCAGAGTTTCCTATACAAACATACCCACAAAAGGTAATGAAATGGCTCGTGTGCAGTCCAGAAGTACCAACAGCAGGTTCCCCATAATGCCCTACATGGGGCCAAAACCTATATGCATTATTCACTGGTTTATGTGTGTGTGTATGTGGGAGGGGGGTGTTCTTATTCTCTGCATTGTTTTATAAGTGTATTGCTGAAAATGTCCAAAAGGTTTACAGATACCCTGTGGGTAACAGTGATAAAAAGAGGAAGAATTTATGTTAATCTGTGTCAAGAAAGCCATGCTATTAGAGAAATTGGAATGACTACCACATACAAATATAACTTGAAAAAACAGAGGGATAACCCATTGAAATTCTATGCTGTAAGTAATGAACAAAAGTTAATGAACAATAGAAAAACACTGCATAAAGCTGAAAGTGAAGATCTCAAACATGTATTGAAAGAGAATACCTCATTGTAGCATGCCACTTAATGGTATGCTGATCAAGAAACAAGCAAAGATCTATCACAATTAACTTAAAATTGACGGGAACTGTGAATGTTTAACAGGGTGGTTACAGAAATTTATGATAAGACACAGTATTAAATTTTTTAAAATTTGTGGTAATAAAATAATTTGGTGATTACAAAGCAGCAGTGAAATTCATTAAAAAGTTGGCCAATCACATTGCTGGTGAAAATCTGATGCTAGATAATGCTAATGAAACATCACTGTTTTTGCATTATTTTTCCCAGAAAGACACCAACTATAACCTATGAGACAGCCCCTGAAAGAATTTAGGATACCAATGACAGAGTAACTGTGTTGCAATGTGCTAATACAGCAGGCAAACAAAAAGTATAAACTTGCAGGGAGAGGCAAAGCTTGCGTCATTGCTGTTTTCAAGGAATCAATTTCTAACCAGTCCATTACTATGCTAACAAAAAGGCATAGATCACCAGGGGGAGCTTTTCTGATTGGTTCCACGAATATTTTTAACCAGTGTCTAATGCTCATTGCAGGGAAGCTGAACTCAGTGTCAACAGTAAAGTTTTGTTATTCCTTGACAATTGTTCTTTTGCTTACCCTCCAGCTGAAATTCTCATCAAATATAATGTTTGCCATGTAATTTTCCCAAATGTGGCTCATTAGCATAGCCACACGATTAGGGTATGCTTAGATGAATAAAGAGTAAATATAAAAATGCTTTCTTGAACAGCATGCTAGTAATTAACAAGGTGTGGATGTGGAAGATTTTCAAAGGAATTTAGTATGAAGGATACTGTATGCACCTTTGCCAACATTTAGAACACAGTAAGCAAATGCTAAGTTTGGTATGTCTGGCACAACCTCTGGTCTGCAAATATGTTCAGCATGAGATGAAGGAGGTAGTAACTTTGAAGGTTTTGTATGTCAGATGAAAGAAAAATGTCTAATCTCCATATATATATATATATGCATAAAATACACTTTCAGAGTCTGCCAGTAAGTTAGAAGGGGTGGATATGAAAGAATTTTTTAACATCAATAACTAGGCTCCAGTTGTTCATGCATTGACTGATAGTAAAATAAGTGAAATGATTCTGAATTAACACGATCATCATGATAGTGAATAAAAGATGGCATTAGTAACCTGAAGAAAAAGTGTCTATAAATAGCATGGTGAAAAAGGCATGATGGGCTTATTGAAGGACTAGAAGTGCATGCATTTATAGCAGAACAAGAAATCACATCAATTTATAAAATCAAAGAGAGACAAAAGAAACGTTGTTACTAAGTCAGAAGACTCTGGAGGAAATATTTAGAAAAGCCATACAGCGGAAGGCCTCCTCTTTACCGGAAGGCTCACTGCCTGGTTCCTCCAATGCCTCTGATGTTTATTCTCATCCAGAAAAATAAACTGCAGTATATGGTAACTTTTTAGTCAAAACATAGCATCACAGGTAGAGACAGAAAGCCTGCTGTTGTTTGTTGTTGCTGTTGTCAAAAACTTGATTTGGGTATTCCGGTGACACTGCTGTATTTCTTTGTTACCTGGAACACATTACTATTCAGTGGACCAGTGGTGTGTCACAATTTTTACTGTTAACTATTTATGTGTGAGTAGTATGAAAAAATGATTTATGATTTATCATAACATATTAGTTTAGAGTCAGGACACTTTTGCTTTCTGATGGTTCCACAAACTGTGTTTCCTGTACAAAATTATTGAAAATATTATATAAAATGATATTATATAAAATACATGAAACATAAACAAATTTTGTGTTTAGACTTGGGTTCCCTTCCCAAGATATCTCATTATGGATATGCAAATATTCCAAACTCCAAAACAAGTCTGAAATCTAAAACACTTCTCTATGGTCTGGACAGGGGCTGATTCTCCCTGAAACAGTCCCTTATAACTTCTTGCTTTTCCTTGGTCACAAATGCTATGAGAGTTTTCTAAACATAGAGTCTAATGACCTTTGTCTCAAAAAGCTCTTCTTTTACTTATGACTACATAAAGACTCTTAGTATTACGTACTTATAATAAGAGATAATTATGTCAAATGAATTGTGAGTGATGGTATCATTTTATCCCTTTTGGTCTGGGAGTAAAATAAAAAGCAAATTAATCATTTGGTTAAAAATATTTTAATGTAGCCTTTTCTATTTTTCACTTCACTTCACAGTCTCTATTTTTGCACATTCACTAAGTCAAGCTTTTTGTGATTTATTTGCACTTGTTAAGTTTTTAAATCTTAGTAAGGAAAGATGGAGACACAATCTGCCAGCATAATATTTTTATCATATTATTATTTCAATGCTCATTTTCATAGATTTTACCATGAGAGAGATGGACAAACACAGAGATAGAGAGACTGAAATCTGAAATAAATCTTGGTACTTGCTATGGTAAACATCATTAAAAGCAGGAGAAACTAATCTGCAACACTTTATAAATGACTATTTTAAGAGAAAATGTTATAATCACTCAAATACTTAAGTGAAAAGAACAGTGGGTATCATAGAAACTGCAGAAAAGTGATTAATAAAATAGCTAGTAAATCAGATAAAACCAAGGGAAAACAGAAAAGACTAAATGGTAGTTAAGAAAAAATAAAATAAACAAATTAATCTTTAGAATGTAATGGAGCAACAAAAGCAATAACACGCATGCTATACTGAGGCCTGACAATTAAATTCGCAAACTCATCCTATAAAAAGTGCTATATACCTCATTGCTGAATATCACTACATCACCTTTGAAGTACTCCACATGGGAAGCTATACCCTGACACTAGAACCTAGTCCACCCTTCAAAGAAATTTTGGAAATCTTTTTCTGGAAAGGCCATCAGAGATGTTATTGTAGTATTTACTTAATGTCTCAAATGTCATCAAAATGTCTTCCTTTTTGTATTTCCTTTATCTTCAAGTAACGAAAAAAAGTCATTGGGGTCCAGATCATATAAGTAGGGAGGATATTTCAATATAGTTATTTGTTCTCTGGCTAAAAACTCCCTCGCAGACAGTACCCTGTGAGCTCTTTGCTTTTTTGTTCCTTGGGGAGCTCCTTCAGAACCATTCTTGCACACACTTTTCTCCTTTTCTCATGTCAATATTTTCATTTAAGATTTACCTAACTATTTCTCTAACAATGTTTACTTGGTCTGCTATACTTTTCACAGTCAGCCAAAGTGTTTGACACACAATTCAACAAATTTTTGCAATGTTTTCATCAGTTCTGCTTATTACTGGCTTCCCTGACCTCTCTTCATCAGTGATGCTTTCTCAACCCTCAGAAAAATGTTTATCAACCTTTAGAAAAATGTTTAATCCAACTATCGTTTTCTTCATGGCATTATCCTCATAAACTTAGACTAACATGTCCCTGAATTCACTTCCCTTCTTGCCATATTTAACAAAACATTAAATATTTTCACTGTAATTCAAGCTCTGACATTCTCACAACAATACACAAAAAAGTGTGATAGCAATAATGAATGCATTCAGCAAGACACTGCCACATGTCGACATGCACATGGCTGTGAGACACTAATATACCTAGGTTATGAAACCATACTGAGTTGTTTGTACTGTGCTGCCAAAGTAAGGGCATGGTGGCAAGTTCATGAACTTAATTGACAGAACTTGTATAATTAAAAATCAACTCATACTTTGTTTTAAGTAACCATCACTGGATCTGTATCATGCAATAAAAATGTTACTAAATGGCACTGTTTTGAGTTTAGGGTACTTCATAGGCTCTTTGAAACACAAAGTAAAAATGAGACAAGGTTAAGAAAAATCCAGAAAAAGTCACAAGGAAGCTATTGTTTTATTTCTTAATTGCTTTAAAGCAGACAAAACACTATACCATAACAATTCAGATATCCATATTAAAAGATGTTACCATTATGTTTGGGAAATGTAATGCTCTTATCAAAGGAATTCTTTGGAAAAACTTTTCTTGAGCTTGTTTTTTTTTGTTTTCAGTCTAGTATCTCCTGTATCATATCATGAATATACCCAAAGATAGTCACCAGATAGTCAAATATATTCTCACCAGACAGTCAAATATATTCTGCTATGTTAACCATTCTGTTATGTTAATTGTGCTGTTATAATGACATAAGTGTTGCTTTAACCATTGAATTTATGAATTTATTTGTTGGAATGAAATGAACAGTCTAACAGCAGAACACATTTGGAGTTAACAAATCAGAATCTTAACTGAAGGAAAATTACTAGGTTTTTTCTTAGTGGAATCTTGCCATGGTTGAGGAGGTACGCTCTGGCAAAGCTGTCACTGCTCTACACAGTGGGACCCTCTAGAGAAACACTGCCTTTTTTCCCATGGAAAAGGATTATGCGGTCTTTCTGGGCTTCATAGGCTGCTAAAGATATTCTCTTTTTCCAATAAAAGTATGTGCTATACTATGCAGCCTTAAAGAAAGATGGAGATTTTACCTCTTTTGTGTTTACATGGATGGAGCTGGAACATATTCTTCTTAGCCCAGTAACTTTTGAGTTGGTACCATTGATGTGGCTACTGTAGTTGGTGAATAGGGATTGCAGTGAGGGCTTCCCTAGAATGACGCTTCTAATACCTCATTAAAAACAAGAAATTGGGCTCGGCGCCTGTGGATCAACGGGCTAAGGCGCCAGCCGCATACACCTGAGTTGGTGGGTTTAAATCCAGCCTGGGCCTGCCAAACAACAATGACAGCTGCAACCAGAAAATGGCCAGGCATTGTGGTGGATGCCTGTAGTCTCAGCTACTTGGGAGGTGGAGGCAAGAGACTCGCTTGAGCCCTGGAATTGGAGGTTGCTATGAGCTGTGATGCCACAGCACTCTATCCAGGGTGACAGCTTGAGGCTCTGTCTAAAAAAAAAAAAAAAAAGAAAAGAAACAATTTCTTCCATTCTTATGACTGTGGTTCTTTGATATTTTGTAAACCTTCCAAGTTTGGAGTGCCGTATTTCTATCTTTTATCATTTTCTTTGAGACAAGAGTCTCACTTTGTCGCTTGCTAGAGTGCTGTGGCATCACAGCTCACAGCAACCTCAAACTTTTAAGTGATTCTCTTGCCTCAGCCTCCCAACCAGCTGGGACTACAGGTGCCTACCACAACGCCTGGCTATTTTTGTTTAGTTGCAATTGTCATTGTTGTTTAGCAGGCCTAGGCTGGGTTCAAACCTGACAGCCCCAATATATGTGGCTGGTGCCCTACTCACTGAGCTATGGGTGCCACCTCTTTTATCATTTTCTATGATGTGTCTGATTCTAGGAGCATGAACAGGGAGACCAAAATGAAGTTTGTGCATACCTCTGTCCATGGAGTGGGTCATAACTTTGTGCAGTCGGCTTTCAAGGCTTTTGACCTTGTTCCTCCTGAGGCTGTTCCAGAACAGAAAGATCCTGATCCTGAGTTTCCGACAGTGAAATACCCAAATCCTGAAGAGGGAAAAGGTGTTTTGGTAACCACATTTTTAAAAAATTCTGAAATCTACCTTTAATATTCAAAACTGTTAATGTCAAGTAAAATAAATTTCTATGTACTAAAGAAAAACTAATTTCATTGTTGGAAATAAGTGTATTGGTTGATCGTTGATTTCTTTTCTTTTTTTTTGAGACAGAGTCTCAAGCTGTCACCCTGAGTAGAGTGCTGTTGCATCACAGCTCACAGCAACCTTCAATTCCTGGGCTCAAGCGAGTCTCCTGCCTCTGCCTCCCAAGTAGCTGGGACTACAGGTGCCCACCACAACACCTGGCCATTTTTTGGTTGCAGCCACCATTGTTGTTTGGCGGGTCCAGGCTGGATTTGAACCCGTGAGCTCAGGTGTACGTGGTTGGCACCTTAGCCCATTGAGCCACAGGCACCGAGTCGATCATTGATTTCTTAAAGGAGCT
>CAUYON010103763.1:0-14776 GCA_963573935.1 Arctocebus calabarensis
TTGGTGCTTCAGACTTTGGAAGGCACGTACGGTCGCTATAATAAATAGACACTCAGGCTCGGCGCCTGTGGTTCAACGGGCCAAGGCGCCAGCCACGTACACCTGAGCTGGCGGGTTCGAATCCAGCCCGGACCTGCCAAAAAACAATGACGACTGCAACTAAAAAATGGCCAGACGTTGTGGTAGGTGCCTGTAGTGCCAGCTACGTGGGAGGTAGAGGCAAGAGACTTGCTTGAACCCAGGAATTGAAGGTTGTTGTGAGCTGTAATGCTATAGCACTCTATCCAGGGTGATAGCTTGAGGCTCTGTCTCAAAAAAAAAAAAAAAAAGTTTCTGAGTAAGTTTACTTTGGTAAAGGATTGTGCTGTTCATTATGGAGGATAGGTCTGAGAATATCCTGGAGAGCTGGTTTAGTTATGGCAAATTTCTTCAACATGTGCATGTCATTCAAGTATTTAATTTCTCCATCATAGATGAAACTCAGTTTAGCTGGATACAGAATCCTGGGTTGAAAGTTATTTTGTTTAAGGAGATTAAAGGTCAATAACCACCCTCTTCTAGCTTGAAAGGTTTCAGCAGAGAGATCCGCAGTCATTCTAATGTTCTTCCCCTTGTAGGTTATAGTTTTCTTGCATCTGGCTGCTTTCCGAATTTTCTCCTTCATATTAACTTTGGCGAAGCTAATTATAATGTGTCTATGAGAATTTTTATTTGGATTAAGTCATGCCAGTGTTCTGAAACTATCTGCTATCTGAATTTCAGAATCTCTTGGCATGTCTGGAAAATTCTCTTTGATTATTTCATGAAGTAAAGCATCTGTATACTTTGCAGCAACCTCATCATCACCTTCAGGTATTCCTAAGGCTAATTAGATCTCTTTGAATTATCCCAGAGTTCTCTGAGAGAAAGTTTTCATTCTCTACTTTTTTTCTTCTTTGAGCATTTGGGAGCATTTAAAAGCTTTGGTCTTCAATTACAGAGATCCTTTCTTCTGCCTGCTCCATTCTGTTACTGAGGGATTCTACTGTATTTCTCAGATCTTTGAGGCTGCAAGTTCTTGCCTTAATGTGTCAAAATCTTTGGTGATTTTGTCTTTGAAGTCACTGAATTCTTAAGACATCTTTTAAATTACTCCTTGAAATTCTAATTCCATCTTTACCTCCATTCTGTTGATCTTATTTGCTGTCCAAATTCTGAACTCGATTTCCAACATCTCAGCCATTTGTTTATGAATGGGATCTTGTGCTATGTCTGCCATATTGTTCCCTGGGGGAGTTGGTCTACTCTGATTATTCACGTTGCCAGAGTTTTTCCACTGATCCCACCTCATGATTGTTTTTCACCATTGGCTAGATGGGCAGATAAGGTGAAATTGGATTGGGAGTTCCTGGAGTTGTGGTTAACTAACCCTTTGTCAAGGATCTGGGACTGATGACTGTAGGTTTTTCCCCAATACCTTTGCAAAAGACCCATACAGTATTATAGTCTGAGGCTGAGGAAACCTGCTTGGTATAGTGGGGTTAGGTGGCTCTGTCTTATATTCAGCTGGTTCTTGTCCAATCCTAGTAGATCAGTAACTCTGGTGAAGTCTTATCCATGGAGAAATACAAGCAACTAAGATACCCTACCCTCCATGGGCAACAACTGGAAGAGGAAAATCAACCCTTCCCGTTACCACTCAACAAGGATACCACCTAAGAGGGTCCTTGAGTGATTGGCCCAGGTTAAAAGTTCTAAACCAATTGACCCAGTCAGTACGAACTCTTTAAAGGTCTCCAGCAACTAGATGGTGGAGGTCTGCTGGCTGCTCAGATTTGGCTCACTCTGGTGCTCTGTGGGGTCAGAAAGGCCTGCCCAGTAGCAGAGTTGGACCAGGGGGCTGTGTCTCTTTCTCCACTTTGCTCCTCTTTCACGCCCAGTCACTGGTGACCCCACAGGGCTGCGGTCTTGCTCCCTCCAATAAGCAGATGTGCCGGGGCTTTGCACCTGTCAGAGTCAAAGGAAGGTCAAGGCCCCTGCTGCCCGGCCACGACCTGCTGCTTGGCCACGACCTGCTGCTACCAGCCGGCTGGGGGAGCTGAGGCCTCCCTGCCTTGGGTACTCAATAGCCACTGGCGAGTGTTCCACTTGGACTCAGTCTAATCCGGAGCAAGTCAGCAAATGCTTTTCTCCCTTAGCCACTGCACCTTTGCCCCTTCCACTCTGCAGCACCGGTATCCCTATAGAGTGAGTTCTGGTTTCCTCTGGCAGTCCTCAGAGTTGAGGAGGTGTCTCTCCAAGATTAGACACCAGCAGGATCGCTCTATTGTTGCTGGATCTTTGTGGGAAGTGACCCTGTACAGCGCCAGGAGCACAGGGCACACAAATCCAGCAGCAGAGCAGGGGACGCTGCACACAGTTCTGGCAGGGCCTGGCACCCAGTGATTTCAAAAAGGAGAGTGCTGGACTCACGGCTCTGGCTGGGTGGTGCATGGCATGGAGGCTCCTGCAGGGCAAAGCGTGGGGTGGCAGGACGTGGGACCTGCTGCTCTAGCAGGGCCAGACCAGGCGGAGGCAGGGCACTTGGTCCAGCAGGGTGGCGGTCACTGCTTATGAGCTTCTTTCTGCATTCTCTGCAGGGGTTAGGCTTCTGGTTTGTCAGGCAAGAGGGGACGGGTGGACTGGAAGTTCAGAATGGCAGGGAAAATGTTAGTCCAATTTTTCTGCCTTGCAAGAGAGTTCTCAGGGTCACAACCGGGTCCCTCTATGGAAGCAGGCCCCACTTCCTACAGCTCTCACCTGTGGGGTGAGACAAGAGGTCCTCAGTTCACTACATGCCTGTAGAAAACCTATAGGAGCAAACAAAGAGAAAAAGAAAAAGAAAAAATCCACAACTTTCTTTGGGGAGAGGATGGGCACTTTTCCTTTGGATGAATTTTGTACCTTAAGTTTGCCTTCTTGGAGTTGCAGCTTGCTTCAGCAGAGGGGATCTTCAGTTATGTCTCCTCTCTCTCTGCTCAGCTCCCAGTCTTCAGCTTAATTGGGTACTTTTTGGACATTATCCTTCCCTCTGGATGGGAGCTTCTGTTGGAGGCTGGCTCTAGTCGGCCATTTTGCCCCTCCTCCAGAAAATAATTTTTGTATTTATATAAATACAGTCACCAGAAGAAATGTCATTTAATTATCTAAGAAGGAAAACCCAACTTTTCTAAATACACAATATCAGAAAATGCCATCTACAGAATCACATAGGGAACATTAACATAATACACAAGGCTTTTTATGCTAAACAAAAACACACATATTGGGATAATGACATGTATGGTTTTGGTTATGAGGAAATATGTCAAACATGTTTTAAATCAATAAGGCCACCTTGCCCCCCAAAAGACAACTGATTGATCCCCTTTCATTCTCAAAGTCAAAGAGCACTATCCAAATAAGTATGTGCAGTTCCCAATATGTAAAAAGCAGTGATTCAAATCATGTGTCAACAAATAATAACCCAAGAATACAAACACACCAAAGCTAACTACAAAGTAATCATTCTAAGAGTTCATTTGGCTATTTGGGGGTAGCATTCTCCCTAGAGCAGAACACAATCCCTGCAATTTTGACTATAAAAGGCATTTCAAATCAAAGCCAGACTGATTTGATCTCATTTGAAGCAAGGATGCATACAAGACAGGAGGTGGAAGTACCTGCACAAAGGTGTCCAGCCTTTTGGCTTCTCCATGCCAATACTGGAAGAAGAGATGTCTCAGGCCACCCAGTAAATACACAAGCACTAAAAAAAGCTAATGATGGAAGAAAAGAAAAAGCCTATGTACAATTTTGGTGATCTCCATCACCAGAGATAAACAAAAAAGTCCTCACATAATCCACATACAGCCCACAGGGCGCCCCTGCCAGGCAGAGTCCTGGTTCCTTAGGCCCACCAAGTCCAGATAGTGCAGCACAGGAGGTGTGTATTCTTAATACGTCTTGTCAGTGGGTAACATGTGGGACAGACAGACAATGGAAAAGGTAAGTGAGCTTTTAAGCTCTAGCTATTCATTAAATGAGAAACTCTCCTCAAGAATAAGACTACAAGGGAACACTTACACACTTTTGGTGGGAATGCAAACTAGTGCAATCTTTTTGGAAAGACGTATGGACAATCCTTAAAGAATTAAAAGTAGACCTTCCATTTGATCCTGTAATCCCATTAGTAGGCATCTACCCAAAAGAAAAAAAAATCATTTTACCATAGGATATTTGTATTAGAATGTTTATCACAGTTCAATTCACAATCCCCCAAATGTGGCAACAATCCAAATCACGAAATTATGGTACAGGTATACCATGGAATACTATTCAGCCATAAAAAGAAGGAGACTTTACATCTTTTATATTTACCAGGAAGGATTTAGAGAACATCCTCCTAAGTATCACAAGAATGGAAAAGCAAGTATCCCATGTACTCAATACTAATATGAAACTAGTAGACGAACAAATACACGTCCACACAAGAGAAAAACACAGTCACATTCAAGGGTGGGGAGAGGAGGGAAGGTAAAAAGGGGAGTATAGAGAAGGTCTGCTGTGCTATCATCTAATGGATACAAGGTAGGAGGAGGGTATATGGCACACCTCCTGAGTGAAGGGCTGAATTACAACTCGGACTTTACCTAACAAATAGAAACAATGTAACCTAATCGTTTATACCCTTATAACAATCTGAAATTTAAAAAATCAAACTGAGCACTTACAAAGGATGAACTGCATGATATATGTAAATTATATTTCAATATAAGTGTAAAAAATTTTTTAAAGAATATGGGTACAATGGCTGCTTTTTTTCCTGGTTGAAAGAATTTTGTTTTTATAGTTTCAGTCAAAAGGATTATATAATATACTATTACCACATTTTTTCCCCAAAGAACAATCTATATTTACTATCTGCAAAACAATGAGTCCAGAAATGATCAAATAACAAGCAAGTGGGCAAACAGAGCAAAAAGAGAATAGACCCAATCCAAAAGTCAAGGTCTAGCTGGGTGCGGTAACTCACACCTGTAATCTTAACACTCTGGGAGTCCAAGGTGAGTGGATTGCTTGAGCTCAGGAGTTCGAGACCAGCCCGAACAAGACTGAAACCCCATCTTTAATTAAAAAAAAAAAAAAAGAAAGAAAAATTAGCTGAGTGTCCTGGCAGGTGCCTGTAGTCCCAGCTACCTGGGAGGCTAAGGCAGCAGAATCACATGAACCCAGGAGGTTTGAGGTTGCAGGGAGCTATTGAGCTATGACTGACTGATGCCACAGTACTCTACTCAGGGTGATAGAGTGAGACTCTGTCTCAAAACAAACAAACAAACAAAAAGTCATGGGCTTAAATGAGGTGCAGTTATAACTTTGTAACCACTGCCTCTTTGTTTATACCATGATTCTAGCAAGTGAATCGCCTTTCAACAGAATCACAAGGTTATTGCATATAGATTCAAAGTATAAACGGGTTATTATTACCAGTGTTATAATATATTCACAGTCAGTTTATTGTTATCAGTATTATAATACATTTACAAGAGTAAGGGAAGGACTAGAAACTAGACAGTAAGTGTGAAATAAAATTTCCCTAAATAACCACAATAAAAGGAAATACCACATACTCTTGCAAGAGTCACACCAACTCTTACCTAAAATTGGTAGCTTGGATAGCTCATGCATTTGCTGCTTAGTACCAGGCATAGGAATTAAATGACAGTGATTCTTTAGAAGGAATATTTAAAAAAACAATGAAAACGGAAGCTCCTTTCCTTCTTTTAAACTAGAGAATCACAACATGTTGTTTGTGTGTTTGTTATAGTAAGTGTTATGTTAGTTAAGAAAATATAAAGAACAAAATAACCATAGAACAGATGATTGCCAATTGTGCTTGACTTAATCTGCAAAGATGCTCTCGGACTTGGCCATTTAAGGATAGTAAGAATTAGGAGATGAATGTATAATCAGCTCAACTAAGAAAAATATTCACCAAACATAGTTTTCTTACTGACCATGTAAAAATAAATTTTCCTGCAGCTTTTTATTCACTGATTTTAGATTAATTTGTTAACTTTTCTTTCACTTTCTAACATTTTACAGAAAAGATACTAGAATACCATTCTGTGCAATCCTATTGCTATTTTTTTTTTTTAAAGTGATTTAGGAGGGTTAGGACCAAAGGATATTACATTAAACTTAATGGAATCACCTTATCTAGATATAAATTGCTCTTTCGGCCCAGATTTCCAACATAAGCATGGCATGCTAAGATGCAGAGACCATATATCAAATTCTTAAGATTCTACTGTCTCAAAGGAAAATAAATGAATAATATCAACATGAAGTATAAGAACAAACTTCCAAGTAAACATTTTAAATCTTTATAAATCACGTGTATAAAAATGAACACACAGTTGAGCTTGAACAACATGGGTTTGAAATGCTCAAGTCCACTTATTTGCAGATTTTCTTTTGCCTCTGCAACCCCTGAAACAGCAAGACCAACCCCTCCTCTTTGTCCTCTCTCAGCCTACTCAACATGAAGACAAGAATGAACCTCTTCCATGTAACCAACAGTAAATACATTTTCTCTCTCTCTTTTTTGAGACAGAGTCTTACTCTGCCTGGGTAGAGTGCTGTGGCATCACAGTTCACAGCAACCTCAAACTCTTGGGCTCAAGCTCTTGCCTCAGCCTCCCAAGGAGCTGAAACTATAGGCACCCGCCACAATGCCTGTTTTTTTTTTTTGTTGTTGTTTGTTTGTTTTAAAGAAAAGGAGTCTCGCTTTGGCTCAGGCTAGTCTCAAACCCCTGAGCTCCAGCAACCTACAGCCTCAACCTCCCAGAGTGCTAGGAGGTTGAGGCATGAGCCACCATGCCCGGCCCTTATGATTTTCTTAATAACATTTTCATTTCTCTATCTTACTTTATTGTAAGACAGTATTATAATGCATTTAATATATACAAAATACGTTAATGAACTGCTTATGTTCTTGGCAAGGCTTCTATCAACACTTGGCTGCTACTAGCAGGTTATGTTTTGGGAGAGTCAAAAGTTGTATGTGGATTTTTTTTCTTGAGACGGGGTCCCTCTCTGTTGACTGGTCTAGAGTGCAGTGGCATCATCACAGCTCACTGCAACTTCAAACTCTTGAGATAGTGGTCCTCCTGCCTCAGCATCCCTATGAGCTGGGACTACAGGAATGGAATACCATGCCTGGTTAATTTTTAGAGACAGGGTCTTGTTCTTGCTAATGCTACTCTAGAACTCCTGGCCTCCAGTGATCCTCCTGCCTCAGTCTTCCAAAATGTAAGAATTATAGCTATGAGCCAGTGCACCGTACGTGGACTTTTGACTTGGGTAAGAGCTGGTAACCTCACCTTGTCCAGGGGTCACCTATATTTGGATAGTAACGAAACTTCTGAATCCCCAGGAAAGCTTTTACTTATTTGTTTAAAGTTAAAAGAATGATGTAATTATTAGTCACTAAGAGAAATGACAAGGAAGCTGTGAGACTATTCATCATCATTATAAATTACCTTTGTGTTGTTTTTTCTCTTCATAGTAGTAAGCAACATGGAAAACTTGTCCTTTGAGTTACTTTGAAAATCTGCCTTAAAAGCTTACTTTGTGAAATCTGGTTAAAAATCATTTCAGAATACCCTATATCTACTATTGGAGAAGAAAAAAAATTAAACCTCTAACAAAAATTAAAGCCAAACTTAGATATTTTAGATATAACACTATAAAATTATTACAAGGATTAGTAAGTAGCTGTGGAAAATAAGACACACTGTATTTTTAGAGAACAGATATCAGACTAAACAGTACATAAAGAATAAGAAAAATGGTTTTGAGTTTCCTGTTTCCACTTTAATTTTAAATTTTAGCCACTATTATAAATTTTCTCCAGGTAAAAATTATTCCAGAATTCAGTCATAATCACCAAATATCAAATTTGTAGTAAGCTCTAACATGGGTCAAAATGATTTCAAGGGCAAAGTTACTTGATGTAGTCATACTATAAAAGAGTTCTTAGACGGCAGTATGAGATCCAACTGTGGCTTTTGGAGCTAAAGAGTTTAAATTTCAATACTAGCTTTATCACAGTCTAGCAAGTTATTTAATCACTCTGTGCATCAGTTTCCTTATCCATAAAATAGGAATAATAACATAATATCTTAGAGTTGCTTTGAGAATTAAAATAAAAACAGTAATAATTATAAAATGGCCCAGATACCATGTCATGTAGTTTTTCCTCTATGTTTTCTTCTAGTACTTTTATACTTTTAAATCTTGTGTTTACAGCCATTTTGAGTTAATTTTTCTATGTGGTGTGAGATACAATCCTAATTTTATTCTTTTGTGTATGGATATTCAGTTTTACCAACACCATATGTAGAAAAGACTGTCCCCAAATAAAAAAGAGAAAACAAAGAAAACAAAACAAAAAAAAGACAAGACTGTCCTTTCCCATTGTATATTAATGATGCCTGTGCCAAAGATCAATTGACCACAGATCCATGCATTCTCTTCTGGGTTCTCTATTTTGTTCCAATGGCTGAAGTGTCTACTTTTATACCAGTACTATCCTTTTTTAATCACTATCACTTTGTGGTACACAGTAGTTTGAAAACTGGTAGGATGATGCCTCCAGCTTTGCTTTTTTGATCATTATTGCCTTAACTCTTTAGAACTTGTGGTTTCATATGAATTTTTGGATTTCATACAACAAATGACACTAGAATATTGATAAGGCCTGAAAAAGAGGTGAATTCACAGAAGCAAAGAGGAGAATGGTGGTTATTAGAAGGTGGGGGTGGTAAGTAGATAATTTGCAATAACTTGCTAGAAGGTAATGATAGTCAATCAAAGGGTTTGAAGCCACAGTTAGACTAGAGGAATAAGTTTGACTTTTTTTAAGATCACTTGCACAGCCTGGTAAATATAGCTAATCATTGAGTTCTGTTCATTTCTATAGTGCTTAGAGAAAAATCGCTTATGTTCATATCACAAAAAATAATATTTGAAGTAATGGATATGTTAATTAGCTTAATTTAATCTTTCCACATTGTATTCAAAGATCATAGCACCAATTTGTACCCCAAACCTATAACTTCTCAACAAAAATAAAATTTTTAAAAAATTAAAATAAAACAGATTAAGAGCTCAGTAAATATTAGCTATTATCACCACTACTGGACAAAGAAGGTATTTTGTATGTATGCTCTCTCTGATAGGTAGTCTTTAAAAAGTCTATATAGCACACCTAAAGTTCATTTCAAAATTAATTTGTAATGAACTGCCTCTTATTGACAGTTAACAGAACTGTTGCACTAAACAAGTGATCTTTTGGAACACATTTGATTCCAGTTTAAGATCAATATAAGAATGTACATGGAAAAATGCCAAAGTAACTCTACAATTTTTCTTGTAGCTCAAATCTGTAAGAGATTTTCAAACAGAATAAAACTGAAAATTTAAAATCTCAAAATATGAAATTCTTTTAAAACAGAAGAAGCTACATATTGAGAATAATTCACTAAGTACATGTGTGGTGAGATACATTTTAATTTATAATGCTGTGACATTCAACAAGATGAAACTCTGATCAGAGTAGGGACTCAAGAGAGACTTGGATTCTACTTTCATCTTATATGATCTATGACAAACCGTTTAACTTCTCTGTATTCTCTTCTGCTTTCTCATCTTTTATAACATAGAAATAGATCATTTTGTTGCCAATATGATTTAGATAGGATTAGAATAAATGCCATTTCCATTCTGTAGCCCAATTGAAAGGGTTTACCTTCCTCATCACGATCAAGATGATTTAGTTACTTAATGCCAGTAGGTGAAACATTAACTTCTGATTTACATCACTGTCTATTTAAATTCTGAAAGTCAAATAAATGTAAGGGCTGGCATCATGATGTGCCAAGGCATGGAGAGTGGGTGGAATCACATTTCTCCATATATGGGAAACCCTGTATGTTTAAGTCTGTTAGACATTTAGTACTCAAGAATATTTCTATAATAAGCAGTTGTGCAAGTGTGCAAGTCTGAATATGTACATGAAATTCCCTGCAAATGGCAGCCCTGAGGGAAGAGCATCCAACTTGGGGAATTTTGTATCCATTCCAAATCCTCCATACACGTAACTTAAATTGCATGAGAAATTTTAATTTGTGATTTAGAGCGTTCATATTCACAGACTCTGGTCACACCTATGTATCCACAGGTACATCAACTGAGACTTGAGTGTCTTCTTACCAGGGAGGTCTATAGCTAGGATAATTTGGTGGAAAAAAAGATCTAACATTTTTTTGGATCAGATACAAATTTCATATTGTTCTTTCCTGAGAGTCTATCATTTCTTTGTTTTCTTTTGCCAAAATTCTCATGACATCCTTCTCACAGACTAAAATTTTATTTAGTTAATAAGTAAAATTATATTTTAGCTATTACTTAATCTTAATTTCCTTCATTTTTTTTTTCTTTTCTTGAGACAGAGCCTCAAGCTGTCACCCTGGACAGAGTACTGTGGCATCATAACTCACAGCAAACTCCAATTCCTGGGCTCAAGCGAGTCTCCTGCCTCCGCCTCCCAAGTAGCTGGGTCTCCAGGCCCTCGCCACAACACCTGGCCATTTTTTGGTTGCAGCCATCATTGTTGTTTGGTGGGCCCGGGCTGGATTCAAACCCGCCAGCTCAGGTGTACGTGGCTTACGCCTTAGCCCATTGAGCCACAGGCGCAATTCCAATTTCCTTCATTTTTGAATGATAAATTGTACAAAACAATTTGGTGATATTTTGGTGGAGATCACCATGGCAGGCTAATATAATATTTATTTTGGATGTGGTTTTAAATGTTACTGTTAGTCTTCAATAAATCTTACCAATATTCTTGTAAGTAACAGACTGAAAATATTTTTCTAAACATTTCCAATTAGGTATAAATTTGTTTGCTTTTCTACTCAATAATTAAAAAAGGAATTAAATAGAATTTCTAATACATATAATGATATATTTTCTTATGTCTTAACTATATTTCTGAAACTTCATTCTGTTACTACTATTATAGCAATTTTCCTCCATAAATTATTTATGCCAAAGAAACTTTTGTGGGGTAGGTGGTAGCAGTACTTAAAGCTTGTCAGTATTACTCTGTTTCCAAATTGTTTTCCAGTGCTATGTTTAAATTTCAAGAAGACTTTACGTAAAATAATTTTACTAATCCCTCTGTGTTTGTCTGCTTAGCTGGACCTGTCAAAGTAAATGTTAGTGATTTTTTCATGCTTTTGATTTTTTAAATTAATGCTCATATTCATCTTCCAACACCTTATTCATATCTATGTAACAAGATGTAATAGCTAGCTCAGTTTACTGTCTTCTCAAAGTGTGGTGTTACTTAAAAATTCAGTTTCTTTCTTTTCCCTTTTATTTTTAGTTGGCACATAGTAATTGTACTGCTTCTGGCCAAGGTCATCTCAAAATAAGTAGTCATTAGTAGACTGAACAGGTCTGCAAAAAGTTAATTTCTATTGTTTACCCACGTATCATATAAATGCTAGCGATCAGTGGTTAAAAAGCATACACAGATACACACCCTTTCTGTCCTTGTAGAACTCACAGTCTACAGAGAGAGAGAGAAAGAGAGGGAGGAAGAAGTGAAGGAAGGAAGAAGGAAGAGGGAATGTGTGTGAGAGAAAATATTAAATATAACAATGAATTGGGAGGTTGGGGCATAAGGTAAAGCCTGTCTGAGGAAGTGACCAATGTAAGGAATACAGAGTAGGGAAAAGACAGGAAAGAGCATGTGAAAAGTCCTGAGATGAAAAGGAGGCGAGTAAATCCTGAAAGAGAAAACTGGTGTCTGGGAAGAGTACCATCCTCAGGGCAAAGAGAAGTCACTAAAGGGTCTGAACAAGAGACAATCCGATTCAGGATATATGAAGAGGCTTGCCAGACCAGGAATAAGGGGCGGGGGTGGGAGTGAGGGAACCGAGGAGAACCAGATAGGAGTCTAGGTCTGAGATAAGGACTGCTTGAGCCAGGGTGGCCGGCAGCAGGGAAAGAGGACAGAGTCCATTTATATTGTGGATGTAGAGTTGAAATGGCTATAGTGAAGGTAACTGTAGGGGGCAGGGGAAAAGTGTTGATGATTCTGATGTGATGGCAATGAACAACTTAAAGGATGCAGGCACCATTCATTTACAGATATGGAGGAGCCAAAAAGGTTTATGGAGAAAGCTTAGGAGTTCACTTGGGAGATGGTGTATGCGTGAGGTGACAGTGGTGATGTTAACAGTAAGTGCAGTACTGGAGTGCGGAGTGTCAGCTGGAGTTATCAACTAGAAAAGTATTGGCACGTGGATGGCACGTTAAGTCACAGAAATCGGTGAAAATGCCCAAGGTAAGAGTTTAAGTGAAGAGAGTGGAGGGCCTTAGGAACAAATTTTATGGAATTCTAATATTTAAAACAAAACAAAAAAATAGTGTAAAAAGAAACGTCCAGAGAGTGGGAAGAAAGTCGGGATTATTCTGTCACAGAAGCCAAGAAAAGAACTGGGGCCACGCTGTCTACATCAGCTGGGAGATCCAGCCGAGAGGCTCTCCATTTCCCTAAGCTCTGCACCCTTCTCTCTCCCAGAATGCACATCAATAATTCACTCCTCCAGTTTTTAAAAAGAAAACCCCCAACCAGAAATCCTAAGTTAGAGAAGTGAGTTTTAAAAGAATTTAACCATCTATTGTTTTTCTTACCAACTTTTCTGATCTGAATTTACTTGTCCTGTTTTGACTTATACTGCAGCTGAGCACTAAAGCCATAAATCTTGGGCTGAATACCACATTACAGAAAATGGAAGAAGCTTGATGACAGGATCAAGTAGTGAATATGTAATTTAAAAGGAAACCATAATGGTTTAAGTGGGATAATACATTTCATTTCATGCCACAGAAGTGGGACAGAAATCAATAAAGCACACAGCCACAACAGAATTATTAAGACAGTGTCATATGCATGAAAAATTATTACTGTGGCTTCAAATATTTATTCATTACAGATTGAGTATTATACTGCAACTAGACCATCCCAGCAATTTCTAAAAACTCTTTTGAGAAACTCATTAAAACTTTGTCTTAGATTTAGACTAAAGATGCAATCCTTTGAAAGCACTAAAATGGCACCAGATGTGATTTTTGTTTTTTAACCACAGTATAAAAGACACAACAAATGGGGAAGAAACACTCCTGGATTTCGAAGTGTTACAGTTTCAATACAGAGATGATTTTATGTTGTACTTAAAATTATAAACCCATTTGATTAAAAAGAAAAGCCAAAAAAAAAAAAAAGTGAATTTTCAAAAATTCTAAAATAAACCATGGGAGAAATTCTTGATGATCAGATTGGGGAATCCCTATTTGGTAAACCACTGCAGTTCTTTGTCTATTAATGACATTACATTATGTTGGGGAGGAGAGAGGAAAAGAAAGCCAAAGCCATACATGTAATTTAGGGCAATGAGGAAGAAGGCATAGAAAAAGGAGAAGAAATATTTACCATTTAAATTTGTATAAATGGTAAATTTGTTAAAAACCTGAAAAGAAATTTAAAATTATTTTAAAAAGAAACATCATGTACATTTTACCAATGTTCCAACTATTTTTACATATTGTCCACTTTTTGCATATAAACATATAACTTTTATATGGCTATTTTAATAGTGGTATATAATTTGTGGGGTTTTGTTATTTTTAATTAACATTATATCAAATGTTTTCCATGTTTCTGGGTTTGTTTTTTTTTGGTAGTATTTTGAGGACTGTATGATATTCCATTGGGTTGACAGAATATAGTTTATTTGACCATTCTTTTAGTTTGTTCCTAAATATAATTTTTTCCCTAGGTTAAGTTCTTTCCTGAGGATAAATTCTAAGATATTAACATTTTAATGACTTTTGGTAGCTATTTCCAGCATATTTCTTTATAGAAACCACTATTTTTCACATTCTTTCCAATATTATTTTTAAATTCACAAAAATTACGTATATACAGTGTACAACATGATGTTTTGTTAAGTGTATATATTGTGGAAATGACTAAATCAACCAAATTAACATAATTACTACCTCTCATATTTATCTTTTTGCAGTGAAAAGTTAAAATCTCTCAGCAATTTTCATGTATACAATATACTGTTAACAATTATAACTATTTTATATAATTGATCTCTTGACTCACCATTCTTTACACATATACCATGTAACTTACAATGGGATAATAATCTAGTATTGGGTATTATACCATGTCTTTAGCATATTAAAACATATTTAGTATATTAAAACAAATCTTAAAATATCTGGTTTAAAAAGTCTTTACTCTTGAAAAATTAACTTTTACCAAACTGATTACACAAAGCTGGTACTGGTACCAGGAATATCTCTAGCACACTTACAGGACAAAACATAAATCACACAAATGATACATACTAAATATTTGCAGTGTTGACTGATAAGAATTACATGCACAAAAGTATTAATACCAAATAGAGGCTCGGCACCTGTGGCTCAACGGGCTAAGGCGTCAGCCACATACACCTGAGCTGGTGGGTTCGAATCCAGTCCGGGTCCGCCAAACAACAATGGTGGCTGCAACCAAAAAATGGCAGGGCGTTGTGGCGGGCGCCTGTAGTCCCAGCTACTTGGGAGGCAGAGGCAGGAGACTCGCTTGAGCCCAGGAATTGGAGGTTGCTGTGAGCTGTGATGCCAC
>CAUYON010103764.1:0-21700 GCA_963573935.1 Arctocebus calabarensis
TCTCTTGCCTCAGCCTCCAGAGTAGCTGGGACTACAGGCGGCTGCCAGAACACCCGGCTATTTTTCTGTTTTGCAGTTTGGCTGAGGCCAGGTTTGAACCCGGCACCTTCGGTATATGGGGCCAGCGCCCTACTCAATGAGCTACAGGCCCTGCCCTGGAGCCAGAGTCTTAATCTGCCTCTCAGGCTAGAGTGCCATTGTGTCAGTTTAGCTCATAGCAACCTCAAACTCCTGGGCTCAAGGGATTCTCCTACTTCAGCCTCCCAAGTAGCTGGGTCTACAGGTGCCTGCTACAATGCCTAGCTAATTTTTCCATTTTTAGTAGAGACGGGGTCTCACTCTGGCTAAAGTGATCCTCCCGCCTCAGCCTCCCAGAGTATTAGGATTATAGGCATAAGCCATCGGGCCAAGCCTGCCAGAGGCCACTTTTAACCACTGCTCTAGAATTGGGGGAAATGGTCCCTATTGCGATATGTGTCAGGAGTTTCATATTTCATTCAACAATATTTGCTGGGCAAGGTGGCTCACGCTTGTAATCCTAGCACTTGGGAGGCCGAGGCCGGTGGATTGCCTGAGTTCACAGGTTTGAGACCAGCCTGAGCCAGAGTGAGATCTCATCTCTAAAAATAGCCGGGTATTGTGGTGAGCTCCTGTAGTCCCAGCTACTTGGGAGGCTGAGGCAAGAGAATCGCTTAAGCCCAGGAGTTTCAGTTTGCTGCGAGCTGTGACACCATGGCACTCTACTGAGGGTGACAAAGTGAGACTCTGTCTCAAAAAAACAAAACAAAAAAACAATATTTATTGTTGGCCTGCTACATGCAAAGAAAGAGCTGTGGAAAGTGCCATGGTGAATTATCTAGCTCCTTACCCTCCATAAGCAAGTGGGGTAGAAACAGAGAAATGGAACATACATAGAAAGGGCATCAGAGAGGCCAGGTATGGTGGCTCAAGTTGAAATCCCAGCACTTTGGGAGGCAGAGGTGAGTGCATTACGTGAGCTCAGGAGTTGGAAACCAACATGAGGAAGCATGAGACCCCATTTCTTTTTTTTTTTTTTTTTGTAGAGACAGAGTCTCACTTTGTCACCCTTGGTAGAGTGCTGTGGAGTCACAGCTCACAGCAATCTCCAGCTCCTGAACTTAGGTGATTCTCTTGCCTCAGCCTCCTGAGTAGCTGGGACTACAGGCACCTGTGACAACGGCTAAAGACCCCATTTCTTTTCTTTTTTTTTTTTTTTGAGACAGAGCCTCAAGCTGTCACCCTGGGTAGAGTGTCATGGCATTACAGCTCACAGCAACCTCCAATTCCTGGGCTCAAGCGAGTTTCCTGCCTCGGCCTCCCAAGTAGCTGGGACTACAGGTGTCTGCCACAATGCCCAGCTATTTTTGTTTTGGTTGCAGCCATCATTGTTGTTTGGCGGGCCTGGGCTGGATTCGAACCCGCCAGCTCAGGTGTACATGGCTGGCGCCTTAGCCCGCTGAGCCACAGGCGCAGAGCCAAGACCCCATTTCTACAAATAGCCAAGCATTGTGGTAAGTGGCAGTAGTCCCAGCTACTCAGGAGGCTGAGGAAAGAAGATTGCTTGAACCCAGGAATTTGAGGTTTCAGTGAGTTACAATGACACAGCACTCTACCCATAGCTACTGAGGGAGACTCTGTGTCAAAAACAAATCAAACAAAAACCAACATAGCATGAGAAATAAAAATGTGGTTGGCCCTTTCTGCCATAGGAGGAGTCATAAACTTCTAAGATGTCTTTTTCCCTGATTATTACAGGAAACGTTCACAGGAAATGATAATCAGGAAGAGTATACACAAAATCCAGACTTTAGCTTCTGTGTTGTTTTTTTTTATTGAGACAGATTCTCACTGTCACCCTGTGTAGAGTGCATGGCATCACAGCTCACAGCAACCTCAAACTCTCTTGGGCTCAAATGATCTTGCCTCAGCCTCCTGAGTAGCTGGGACTACAGGCGCCCACCACAATGCCTGGCTAGTTTTTCTGTTTGTTTTTTTTTTAGTAGAGACAAGGTCTCACTGTTGCTCAGGCTGGTCTCTAATTCCTGAGCCCAAGCAATCCACCCACCTCAGCTTTTCAGAGTGCTAGGATTACAGGCGTGAGCCACCACACCCAGCTCTGACTTTAACTTCTTTCTTTTTTGCAGTTTTTGGCCAGGGCTGGGTTTGAACCCACCACCTCCAGCATATGGGGCCGGCACCCTACTCCTTTGAGCCACAGACATCACCCTGACTTTAACTTCTTTTGAAAGTTTGCAATATTAGACTACAGTTGAGTTGTCAGCAGTTTAATTAAGGATGGGCAGAGGGTCGGTTGTTCTCTAAACCTCCCTCGTCATCATCTGCCTGACCTAGGTGTTCAGATGAGCTGGATGCTATATGGGAAAACATGCTGTGAATTATTTCAAAGATCACTGGGCCCCAATGATCCCACCTTCATGCCCTTAACCTAATTGTCTTCCCTTGAGTGACTTGCTTCTAATAAGCAGAACATGATAAAGATGATTGGATTGTAATTTATGTCTTTTTTTTTTTTTTTTTTTTTTGAGACAGGGTCTCACTCTGTTGCCCAGGCTAACGCTCAGTGATCATAGCTTATTGCAAACACAAACTCCTGGGCTCCAGCGATCCTCCTGCTTTACCCTCCTCCTTAGTAGCTGAAACCACAGGTATGCACTACAACACCCACCTAATTTTTCTATTTTTCGTAGCAATGAGGTCTTGCTCTTGCTCCAGCTGGCCTCAAACTCCGGGCCTCAAGTAGACCTCCTACTGCAGCCTCCCGGGTAGCTAGGACTACAGTCATGAGCCATCACGCCTACTGTAATATTTGTTTTGTTAGTTTCTCTCATTTTTACTCTCACTCTCCTGTTCTTCCTTCTTGTTTACTCTGATGAAACAAACTTCCATGTTGTGAGCTAACCTTTGAAGGAACACAGGTGGTGGTAAGGAACTTAGGGCAGACTCCAGCCAGCCAGAACTGAATCACTCCCTGCATGAGTGAACTTGGAAGCAGGTGCTTCTCCAGTTGAGCTTTCAGATGACTGCAGCCCTATCTGACACTTTACGGCCTGTGGGAAACCCCCAAAGCAGAAGGCCTCTCTCCTGATCTAGATAAACTGAAATAATAAATGTAGTTTTTTGGTTTTTGTTTTTTTTTTGAGACAGAGCCTCAAGCTATTGCCTTGGGTAGAGTGCTGTGGTGTCATAGCTCACAGCAACCTCAAACTCCTGGGCTTAGGCAATTCTCTTGCCTCAACCTCACAAGTAGCTGGGACTATAGGTGCCCGCCACAATGTCGGTCAATTTTTCATTGTAGTTGTCATTGTTGTTTGGCAGGCCCAGGCTGGATTCAAACCCGCTAGCTCTGGTATATGTGGCTGGCACCTTAGCTGCTTGGGCTACAGGTGCCACCAATAAATACAGTTTTAAACCACTATGTTTTAGGATAATTTGCTATGCAGCAGCAGATAACCCATACACATATGGTTTGTACAACTGTTGCAATCCACTGAAACTGTGCGTGGTCATTTTGTACCTACACATACAATGTGCCAGGCACCATTCTAGGCACATAATGAACAAAACAGGTGAAGATTCTTGCCCTCTTGGAATGTATATTCTGGGCAGGGGACATAGTGTCTAAAAATAGAAGTCTGGGTTAGCAGTGCTATCTTGAAGGGAGGACAGTTCTTTCAGTATCTGGAAAAAGGTTTTTAGCCTCTTTTAGGTCTTTGAACCCTGTGAAAACCTAACAGAAGTTGTAGAGTATTTCCCCAAATTTTGTATCCACTTTTTAAAAAAGTGGCAAATACGTTTATTTTTTACGAAAAGATGCTCAACATCAGTATTTACCATAAAATGACATATCATCTCATACCTGTTATGACTATCATAAAAAAGTCAAGAGACAATAAATGTTGGCAAAGATGAGGAGAAAGGTAAACTCTTTATGTTTACATGGATGGAGTTGGATCATATTTTTTTTTTTTTTTGAGACAGAGCCTCAAGCTGTCACCCTGGATAGAGTGCTGTGGCATCACAGCTCACAGCAACCTCCAACTCCTGGGCTCAAGCGAGTCTCTTGCCTCCGCCTCCCAAGTAGCTGGGACTACAGGCACCCGCCACAACGTCTGGCCATTTTTTGGTTGCAGTCACCATTGTTGTTTGGTGGGCCTAGGCTGGATTCGAACCCGCCAGCTCAGGTGTACGTGGCTGGCGCCTTAGCCCGTTGAGCCACAGGTGCCGAGCCTGGATCATATTCTTCTTAATAAAGTATCTCAAGAATGGAAAATAAAAGGGTGGCGCCTGTGGCTCAAAGGAGTAGAGCCCTGGCTCCGTATGCCGGAGGTGGCAGGTTCAAACCCAGCCCTGGCCAAAAACTGAAAAAAAAAAAAAAAAAAGAAAACAAAAGGAAAAAAACCCAATGTACTCAATACTATTATGAAATCAATATATAATCACCCACACTTTCATGTGAGAGATAAAACACAATTATAGCCCAGAAAGAAGGCGAGAAGAGGAGGGCCAGGGGAGGGGCAGGCAGTGGGTGGGTGGAGGGATGGTAATCCGTGGGATCTCACCTACTGTGCATATCGCAAGGGTACATGTCAAATATACTAATAGTAGAGTATAAATGTCTAAACAGAACAATTAAATAAGTGAGGTGAAGGCCATGTTAACCAGTTTGATGTAAACATACCAAATTGTATATAAAATCAGCTTATTGTACCCCATAAATGCAGTAATGTACACAGTTATGATCTAATTAAAAAAAGAAAAGTAAACTCTTATACAATGTCAAAGGGAATGCAAATTGATCAAGCCATTATGAAAAACAGTAGGAACCGCTAATATCCAGGTAAAATGGAGTTATGTCCCAGCATCTTTCTTACAGATCTTGAAGTACCTGCACGTCACAAGGTGACAGAGGATGTGGCAGAGACACACGAACCCTCCAGAGCCAAGAAGGAGCAGGGTGCATCCACTTTTAGAGATTTTCATAAGAGCTCTTGCAGGATGACCTGGGAGAAGTCTTGTGGTTAGGCACTCTTTTATGTGCTGGGGCAAAGAAGAACAAGATAGATAATATCGTGGAGACAGGTATTAAACCCAGTTGCTTTCACAGTCATAAGTGTTACAAAAGATGTTCAGGGAGCTATATAAATGGATGTGTGTCCTAGTCTGGTTGCTCAGGGAAGGCTGACACCCAGAAAGTGATGGGTGAGTGAAATTCAAAGGATGAGTAAGAATTTTCCAGAAAGGAAACGTGGTGGTTGGAAAATATTGTGTTAAGTGGCTGGAGAACAGTGGTAAAGAAGGTGGGCACAGATCCCTGAAATTTGACTCATCAGAGGAACAGACACATCATGATAAGTTTATCAAAAGGAAGAGCAGTGGGCGGCGCCTGTGGCTCATCAAATAGGGCACCGGCCCCATGTACCGAGGGTGGCAGGTTCAAACCTGGCCTCGGCCGAACTGCAAAGCAGAAAAATAGCCGGATGTTGTGGCAGGCGCCTGTGGTCCCAGCTGCTCGGGAGGCTGAGGCAAGAGAATCGCCTAAGCCCAGGAGTTGGAGGTTGCTGTGAGCTGTGTGACGCCAGGGCACTCTACCTAGGGCCAGTGAGACTCTGTCTCTACAAAAAATTAAAAAATAATAATAATAAATAAATAAATAAATAAGGAAGATCAGAGACTCGGTACCTATAGCTTAGTGAGTAGGGAACTGACCGCATACACCAAGACTGGCAGGTTCGAACCTGACCTGGACCTGCTAAATAACAATGACAACTGCAACCAAAAAATAGCTGGGCATTGTGGCACACACCTTGTAGTCCCAGCTACTCAGGAGGCTGAGGCAAGAGAATCACTTAAACCCAAGGAATTTGAGGTTGCTGTGAACTGTGACGCCACGGCACTCGACCGAGAGGACACAGTGAGACTCTGTCTCTGAAAAAAAAAAAAAAAAAAGGAAGATCAGATGATGTTATATAAGCCATGAAGCAAAAGGATTTAATGCTGAAGTCAGGTGCTAAAGGAAGTGACCATTAAGTCAAGATCTAAAGGTTTAGTTAGCCAGGCCAGCACAGGAGAATGTTCCAGGTTTAAGAAGAACTTGAGGTAGGAGAGAGAACGTGGAGTGTTAGTGGGTATTGGGTATTAATGGGTGTGAAGAAAGTCACCACGCCAAAACATGAAGGCCAGAGACCTTGAAAGTTAGGCTGAGAGCAGCAGGCAGGCACAGATGACACAGGACTCAGGGGCCATGTGCAGGGGTGGGGTTGAGAAGGCCAAGTTGCAAGGGTTGCAAGAGTCCAGGCCGGAGCTGATGGTGATCTGGGCTTGGAGGACAGCATTAGCTGGGTGTGAGAGGTCTTTGGAAGGCAGAAACCACAGACTCAAGGCAGGGAGCAAAGTCTGAGATAACCCCAGTTTTGTGACTTATGTGACTGGGTGGAGGGTGGTGTCTTTACTGACACTGGAAACAATGGAGGAGAGGCTAGTTCAGGAGGAGGGAGGTTATTTTTGATCACTTGAGATTACTGAGAGCCCCTTATTGTCCGGAACATCCAGTGTATTTCACCTGTATCTACCGTCTCAGCTGCAACCTTGCGCCACCCTCATTCTATGTGCTTTATCCACACTGGCCTTTGTTCAGCTCCCTCAATGTCTCTTTCAAGCACCCTCCTGTTGGAGGCTCTTTCATATCCTGCCTGTCTCCTCCTTTGGGGTATTGATAAACTCACTGATTCTGACGGAAAGCTATCTTCAGATCTTAGCACACTCATCACCCTTAAAGACTCTTTCTGACCTCCAGTCTAGATCAAAGACCCTTCCCTAATCATGTGGTCCTATGAGAACATCTTGTAGATGAAATTACACTTAATATGTAATTATTTGATTCATTTATGTCACCCTCCCTCTGCACTTTGTGTTCTTTGAGGTTAGGGTTCATGTCTTATTCACCATCAAAAATCCCTAGTTGTGGCTGGCGCCAGTGGCTCAAAGGAGTAGGTTGCCAGCCCCATATGCCGGAGGTGGCAGGTTCAAACCCAGCTCCGGCCAAAAACTGCAAAAAAAAAAAAAAAAAAAAATCCCTAGTTGTTATATCCCTAAATTGAGACATAATTCACAAATTATAATATCTACCCTTTTAAAGTATACAGTTCAGTATTTTGTACATTCACAGAGTTGTACATCACCACTATCTAAGTGGAAAACATTTTCATCACTCCATACTCATTAGCAATTATTATCCCTCCCCTTCCCCCTAACCCCCCCACCCAGTCCCTGGCAACCAATAATCTATTTTCTCCCTCCCCATGGATTTGCTTGTTCTGGGCATTTCATATAGCACCAATGTTTTCAAGTTTCATTCACGTTGTAGCATGTATTAGTACTTCATTACTTCTTTTTTTCTTTTATTTTTTTGAGACAGAGCCTCAAGCTGTCACCCTGGGGTAGAGTGTTGTGGCATCACAGCTCACAGCAACCTCCAATTCCTGGGCTCAAGCGAGTCTCCTGCCTCTGCCTCCCAAGTAGCTGGGACCACAGGTGCCCACCACAATGCCCAGCCATTTTTTGGTTGCAGCTGTCATTGATGTTTGGTGGGCCCAGGCTGGAATCAAACCCACCAGCTCAGGTGCCTTAGCCCTTTGAGCCACAGGCGCCGAGCCAGTACTTCATTACTTCTTATGGCCAAATCGTATTATGCTGTATGGACATACCACATGTTTCTGCATCCATCAGCTGATAGACTATTGGGTTGTTTGCACTTTTTGGCTTTCATGAATAATAAGGCTATGAATATTCACGTATAAGTTTTTATGTCAAGGGCCAGGCATGGTGGCTCACCCCTGTAATCACAGCACTCTGGGAGGTCGAGTTGGGTGGATCACTTGAGCTCAGAAGTTCAAGACCAGCCTGAGCAAGAGTGAGACCTCCCATCTTCACTAAAAAATATCTGGGGCGCCTGTAGTCCCAGTTACTCAGGAGGTTGAGTCAAGAGAATCGCCTAAGCCCAAGAGCTGGCGGTTGCTGTGAGCTGTGACTCTACGGCACTCTACGAAGGGTGATAGAGTGAGGCTCTGTCTCTATATAAAAAAAAAAAAAATATATATATATATAAATATAATATATATATATTGGCTCGGCGCCTGTGGCTCAGCGGGCTAAGGCGCCAGCCACGTACACCTGAGCTGGCGGGTTCGAATCCAGCCTGGGCCCCCCAAACAACAATGATGGCTGCAACCAAAAAATGGCCGGGCATTGTGGCGGGCACCTGTGGTCCCAGCTACTTGGGAGGCGGAGGCAAGAGACTCGCTAGAGTCCAGGAATTGGAGGTTGCTGAGAGCTGTGTTGCTACGGCACTCTCTCCAGGGTGACAGATTGAGGCTCTGTCTAAAAAAAAAAAAAAAAAAATTAAATGAATAATATATATATATATCGGCATTGTGGTGAATGCCTGTATTCCCAGCTACTGGAGAGGCTGAGGCAGGAGGATCACTTGAGCCCAGGAGTTCGAGGTTGATGGGAACTAAGCTGATATCATGGCACTTTAGCCTGGGACAATAGAATGAGAATTTATCTCAAAAAAGTAAAGAAGTTTTTTAATAAATAAGAAGTTTTTTCATGGCTCAAAGGAGTAGGGCACTGGCCCCATATACCAGAGGTGACAGGTTCAAACCCAGCCCTGGCTAAAACATAAAAAAGTTTTTAATGTCAGCATACGTTCTCAGTTCCCTGGGGTATAATAAATACATGTAGGAATGGAATTACTGAGGTTTTTTTTTTTTTTCTTGAGACAGAGCCTCAAGCTGTCACCCTGGATAGAGTGCTGTAGCATCACAGCTCACAGCTCACAGCAACCTCCAATTCCTGGGCTCAAGTGAGTCTCATGTCTCCGCCTCCCAAGTAGCTGGGACTATAGGCACCTGCCACAACACCTGGCCATTTTTTGGTTGTAGCCATCATTGTTGTTTGGCGGGCCCAGGCTGGATTTGAACCTACCAGCTCATGTGTACGTGGCTGGTGCCTTAGCCCATTGAGCCACAGGCCCTGGGCCGGAATTACTGAGTTTTAATGGTAACTTTAGTTAACTATGTGAGGAACTGCCAAACTGTTTGCCAAAGTGGCTGCACCATTTTATTTACATTCTTCAGGTAAAGATTTATAATAACTATTTATTAGGCTGTATAAAGACTTTCTTGCACAAATGAATTGAATCAGATACTTTTTTTTGTTTGTTTGTTTTGAAACAGTCTTAAGCTGTCGCCTTGGTAGAGGGCTGTGGCATCATAGCTCACAGCAACCTCAAACTCTTGGGCTAAAGTGATTCTCTTGCCTCAGTTTTACTACTTTTAGTAGAGAGAAGGGTCTTGAGTTTTGCTCAGCTGGTCTTGAACTCGTGAGCTCAAGTTGTCCATCCGCCTCAGCCTCCCAGAGTGCTAGGATTACAGGAGTGAGCCACCGCACCCGGCTGAATCAGATACTATTATTTTCAGCACTCGGCAGATTACAGAGATCAAGGCTCAACAGATGGTAAGTGACTCAGGCAAAATCACAAAATTTACTAATCAGCTGCAGAGAAAGGATTTGGAGCCAGCCTACCTGACTCCTGTGTCAACGCTCTTACCCACTAAGGGAAGCAGTCTCTGGCCAGGAGCCCAACCAGTAGCCCACATGGTAAGGATGTTATACTTAACCTAAAGGTAGTGTCAGAACAGATTCTAGGAAGGGATTATTTTTTGGAGGAAGGGGAGGAGATCAATAAATCCTATTGATTCAGATAGGGAAATGTGTCTTAGGTCTCTCTCTTTCTCTACTTTATTTTAAAATTGATTTTCAAAAATTTATTTATTTATTTAGAGCTGAGGTCTCACTCTGTCACCCAGGCTGGAGTACAAGTGGTACTGCAGTCTCAATAACCCCTGGGCTCAAGTGATCTTCCCACCCATGTCTCCTGAATAGTTGGGACAGTTATTGACAACACTTGACCAATTTTGTTTTTGTTTGTTTTAGAGATCTTGCTGTATTGCCCAGACTGGTCTAGAACTCCTAGCCTCAAGTGATCTTCTTGCCTCAGTTTCCCAAATAGCAAAGATTACTGGTGCAAGCCAAAAAGGCATTTTTGAGAAATTGGGGGAAATTGAGTGTGTGATTACATTACATTAAGAAATGACTGTGATTTTGAGGGTATGAAAATGGCACTGTGGTCCCAGAGTGGTGGCTCATGCCTGTGATCCCAGCACTCTGGGAATCCCTTAAGCTTAAGAGTTCCATGGCTCAGTGCCGGTAGCTCAGAGGTTAGGGCACGGACACATACACCAGAGCTAGTGGGTTGGAACCAGGCCCCGGCCTGCTAAACAACAAAAATGACAGCTACAACAAAAAATAGCCAGGTGTTATGGCAGGCACCTGTAGTCCCAGCTACTTGAGAGGCTGAGGCAAAAGGATTGCTTGAACCCAAGAGTTTGAGGTTGCTGTGAGCTGAGACACCATGGCACTCTATCAAGGGGGATTAAAAAAAAAAGTTTGAGACCAGCCTGAATGAGAGTGAGACCCTATCTCTACTAAAAATAGAAAATTAGCTGGGGGTGGTGCCTGTGGCTCAGTGGATAGGGCACCAGCCCCATATACCAAGAGTGGTGGGTTTGAACCCGGCCCCGACCAAACTGCAACCAAAAAATAGCTGGGTATTGTGGCGGGCACGTGTAGTCACAGCTAAGGCAAGAGAATCACCTAAGCCCAGGAGTTGGAGGTTGCTGTGAGCTGTGTGACTCCACGGCACTCTATGGAGGGCGATAAAAAAAAGAAAATTAGCTGGGTATTGTAGGAGGTACTTGAGGTCCCAGTTACTCTGGAAACTGAGAAAGTAGGATCCCTTAGACGCAGGAGTTTGAAGTTTCTGTGAGCTAAGTCTGATACTACAGCACTCTAGCCTGGGCAATAGTGAGACTCTATCTCAAACCTAACAAACAACAACAAAACTAGCTGGGAGAGGTGGCTTGAGCCTGAAGTCTTGGCTCCTTGGGAGGCTGAGGCAGGAGGAATGGTTGAGCTCAGGAATTTGAGGCTGCAGAGAGCTATAATCACAACAGTGCACTCCAGCAGCCTGACCAACAGAGCAACACTCTTGTCTTAAAAAAAAAAAAAAGCAAACCCAAGAGTTTCCCATTACCTATCTCACAATATTGGAAGTCCTTGTCTTAACAGAGGTCATTCGAAAGTGACCACTCTAGTTTGCCTTTTCAGCTTCATTTCCCATCTACTCTTTTCACTTATTCAACAAATGTTTACCATGGACGTGTTACCTGCCAGGTCTTGTGATGTGCATATGAATTACCTACCACGTGGTGGTTCCTGCCTTCAAGAGATTTATATCTAAGGGGGGGCAGGGAACCAAGCTAATAATTGTAGATCAGTGTGAAGGCCTTAATAGAGGTTAGCTCAGTATTTGGGAGGAGTATGTGGGCAAGCATCCTAACTCAACCTAGGAGATGAGAGACAGGTGGAAAATGAGCTGAGATGTGAAGGATGAGTGTATTACACAAGAAGAAGGATCTGTCCTTCCTATAGGAAGGGGCAGCAAGGGCAAAGGTAGGGGGTGCAAAACCAGCTCGTCATTGCACATGTGCTCACTGAGTGCCCCATAGGTGCCAGGTGCTGCTCTGAGTGCCAGGAGATAGCAGTGAATAAAATACCAGGTGAGGCCTTTGCCCTCCTGTAGCTGACAGTTCACAGAGGGAAAATGTGGGAGTTCAGGTTGAGATGAGGAATTGTTCTAGCCATGGGGGTCCACAAACAGCTACGATCTCATGGAAAGAGTCCAAGAATGCCTTGAAATTTGAATGTAAACATGTATTTTTACGATCTCATGGAAAGGGTCCAAGAATGCCTTGAAATTTGAATGTAAACATGTATTTTCACACAAGCATTTCCATAAACAGTGGATCAATAACATCTTTTGTATTCTCAAAACAATCCATGACCCTCTTGGGTTAGGACCTTTTTAGGGCCCTTCTGCTAGCCTAAGGAGTTTGGTCTTGATCTGGAAGTTCCAGGAGCCAGTATTGCATTTTATTTTATTTTTTACTTTATTATTATTTTTTTTTCTTTTGAGACAGAGTCTCACTTTGTTGCCCTTGGTAGAGTACCGTGGCATCACGTGGCATCATAGTTCATAGCAACCTTGAACTCATGGGCTGCAGCGATCCTCTTACCTCAGTTTTTCATTTTTAGTAGAGACAGGGTCTCACTCTTGCTCAGGGCTGCTCTCAAACTCCTGAGCCCAATCAATCCAGCTGCCTCAGCCTCCCAGAGTGCTAGGATTACAGGCATGAGCCACTGTGCCCGGCCCAGTATTATTATTATTTTTGAGACAGAGCCTCAAGCTGTCACTCTGGGTAGAGTGCTGTGGCATCATAGCTCCTAGCAACCTCCAACTCCTGGGCTCAAGTGATTCTCCTGCCTCTGCCTCCCAAGTAGCTGGGACTATAAGCGCCTGCCACAACCCCTGGCTAATTTTTTTGGTTGCAGATGTCCTTGTTGTTTGGCCGGCCCAGGCTGGATTCGAACCTGCCAGCTCAGGTATATGTGGCTGGCATCTTAGCCGCTTGAGCCACAGGCCCGGAATCTGGAGTTTGTATTTTAAGAAGTGAAATCATCAGAGCCTGAGATGTGCTTTTGCCAGCAAGAACTCTTTGTGGCTTTCCCAGTGCTAAGCTGTAACCTCAGCCTTGACCAACCTGTCTTTATATCCTGTGTCCAACCACCATGTTCCAGCTGCAAGCCTAGAGGTTTGTCCCTCTGTGAAAAACTGTGAGGTTTAAATGAGACCATGATGTCTTGAAGATTTAATAATAGTATTTTTTTGAGGAGGGGAGGGCAAGTGCCCAGCATATAATAGCATTCAATGCTAGTTCAACTCTTGGGTTGGTGGCTCAGCTGTCCAGGGATCCCCTCTTATCTGAGGCCTTCTTGGAACTTTCTCTGCAGTTGCTTATGTTGCCAAAGAGCTTTGTGAGTTTCTCAACACACTGTATTAAACTCACATGTAATAAGATCACACCTGGACAGGAGTCCAAGTAGGGACACCTTTCTGTTTTCCAGGTGAGGAAACTAAGGCTCAGAAAGGCTGAGTGATTTACCTGTATTCAATCCACTGGTGTCCAGAAGGATCTGATCACCACATCTTTGAAATAGTGACAGCAACAATAATTAACATTTATGATGTTTACTATGCCAAATGCTGTACTCAGCAGTTTATCTGCATCATAATCAGTAATTTCTTTGGGGCAGGTTGTCAGTTCCATTGTTATCCCTATTTAAAGGGAAAGAAAACTGAGGCTCAAGAACTTCCCCAAGGTAACCCAGGCTAGTATGTTTCAAAGTTGAGACTCTGACCTTTATCTGACTAACTACAAAGAAATCCGTGTCATTCTGCCTCTCTGAAAACACTACTCCCAACTGTTCAGTTCAAAACCCCACCCCAGCCTACCCTGCATCGAAGTCTGTGTCCGCTAGCCAAGCCGTTCTTGTTTTGATCAAGGATACAGGGGGCGCTGCCTGACGTTACAGGGGGCCGAGAGTAAAGGTGGGGGTCCAGTGTGGAAATTTAGGTGCCGGGCGTGTACCGGACGGAAAGTGTCAGGGGACTAGCAGGCGAGTCACGTGCGTGTGAAACTCGACCTAGGGGGAGGGGAAGAGGAGGGGAAGGGGAGGAAACCCCCGCCCCCACCTCGGGGCGCTTCGCCAGATGGGTGTAAATACAACCATCAACTCCAGAGCTCCACTTCGTCCGGGTCCCAATTCGTGGGTCTGTGGCGTTCGGCAGATTGCTAATTCGCCGACTTCTTCTGAGGGGGCAGAGGTGAGAACCCGGCTGTCTGTTGGGCTGAAGCTCCGAGGCCGCTGGGACCCGGCATGCAGAGAAGATCCCAGCGCTGGTGAAGCTGGGCGCTGGGCCCACCGGACCCCGGACGCCGAGAGTGTGGACGCGCCGCGAAGGCGCAGCGTCCCCCGAGACGTCCAAAGCTGCAGGAGGCTCGTTGGCCCGGAATCGGAGGTGAGCAGCGGGTGGGGGGGGGGGGGTCCCCGGCTGCGAGTCGGCGGAAAGCCACTGTCCCGCCGCCGCTCCCAGGCTCCCCTCCTAAAGTCCGTTAGTTACCTGAGCTCGTGAACCCCGCGGCAGATTGTCCAGTCCCTCGGAGCGCTTCCTCCCCTCTTTCTTACTCCAGTCCTTCGATTCTTCTCTTCCACTCAGGGTCCACTCTAGTTGCACTTACTTTGCTTAGACTTAGAGCGCCCCTCTTTTCGGAGAGCTGGACGAACCTCGCCGGGAGCCGGAACTCAAAGCCCCATTTCACAGATTAGGGTACTGAGGCCCCCAGGGGAGAGGCGACTCGTGCTTTTCTCCTCTCGCTCTGGGTCTTTCTTCCTCGTCCTTTCTCGTCCTGCTCTCTGCTTTCCCCGATCTCACCCTGCTGTTGCTCCCCGCCCCTTCGCCGCCCGCGTTCCCTCTCCTCCCGCGGTGGCGGTGGCGGCCGCGCGGGGGTAGCTCGGGCAGCTTCCCTCCCTCTGGTAAACACACCCGCCCGCCAGCCCATCCGCCGCCGCTGCCCTTATAAAGTCAGCAGCTGCCGGACTTCCTGCTGAAGTCCTAGCCCCCTCCCGGGGCTAAGAGGGGGCGACCCGGGTCCGAGGCGCGCAGCGTGGTGCCCCGTGCCCGGCTGAGTGAGTGAGGGGCGCGCGGGCGGAGGGGGCGCGGGACGACGCGCCCTGGATCTCCCTCCACGTGGCAGCTGTGGGCTTGGCCCACGAGAATATCTGCTCTTGGATCTCCCAGTGTGGAAAGGGGGAGGGCTTGCTGTCGCCCAGTCCCAGAGGGGAGGAGTGGTCGTAGATGGGGTAACAGGAAGGGGGGTATTCGGCAGCCTTAGACTTCCCCCTCCTCCTCCCGCCGGGGTCTGGGGGTCCTTTCTGGCGCTAGAGGCCGGACGTGGGCCAGCGGTGCTTCAGAGCGCGCTCTGCCCCTAGGCGACCTCTGGGGACTTGGGGAAGTGCATTTTTGGCCCCCTGCAGCCGAGCTCTGCGCGCCCTGGCCTGGGTGGGGGAGCCTGGCAGCGCGCCAGGAAGCTGCAGCGCGCAGACAGGACCTTCCTTGTCTCCAATAGTGGCCCGGCGGGGGCCCAGCTCCTCGTGCGCCCCGAGCACTGCGGGTGCGCGTGGAGCTGGCTCGGTGGCACCGACTGGAAAGCCCAGGGCTCTATGGGCCCTCCATGAAGGCCCCTTTGCAGGTTGGCCTGAAGGGTTTCAGGAGCCACTATGATGCGGGACACTTCCCAGGGGCCCCTGGGGGGCCCTTGGATCAGCGCTGTGTTTCTGTTCAGGCTCGCGGCCGGCATGGCTCCCACGCTGCAGCAGGCGTACCGGAGGCGCTGGTGGATGGCCTGCACGGCCGTACTGGAGAACCTCTTCTTCTCTGCTGTGCTGCTAGGCTGGGGCTCCCTGCTGATCATGCTCCAGAAGGAGGGCTTCTATTCCAGCAAGTGCACAGGTACACCTGAGAACCGGCCAAGTGGGTTGGACGAGGGCCGGCAGAGGGGGTTGGTGGAAACCAAAGAAGGACAGGTGTCTTGGAGGACAGAAAGCAGGGATTTCCGGGCTGGGAGCTGGACAGCCTCACTTGTTGACCTCTTCACACTTCGTGGGGAAAACGGGTGGCCTTCTACTCACTGTCCCTCTTTTATCTGATTCGGTTGTAACTGAATGCCGGGTATCCTGCTGCATGTCCGGGTCTTGGGACTAATGGCAGAGTCCTAAGCCTCTTGACAGCCTCAGGTATCAGGTCCTGTGAGAGAAGTGTTGCACCTGGCTGGCTAGAGGTTTCTTAAGAGGGCCATCGTAAGGCTAAATCAGACAATGGAGCGCTGCCCCAAATGGGGTTCAAATGTACAGGGCCAGCATTCTTCCCTTTTCAGGACATACAGTTAAATAAATAAAATGTGGGTGATCCATACAATGGAATATCATTTGCCAATAAAAAGAAAGTCATTTCAATTCAAGTTGGGGGGAAGGATAATAAGAGGAGGTGGGGTTTGGCTTCCACCTACCCCTCTGCCAGCCCTTGGAGCCCCCAGGCTTTCAAATGACCTATTGCAGCAAAGTTACTTCATTCAGAATGGGCTGTGTGTGTCTGTGTGGTGGTGGGGATGTCTTTGCTTTTTTTTTCAACCACCTTGGCCTCTTGTGAGTGGTCCCAGAACAGGTAGTGGGAAGTCTTTTTTTTTTTTTTTTTTTTTTTTTTTGAGACATAGTGTCACTTTGTTGTCCTGGGCTAGAGCGCCATGAGGTCAGCCTAGCTCACAGCACACCCAAACTCCTGAGCTCAAGCGTTTCCTGCCTCAGCTTCTGGAATAGCTGAGACTACAGTTTCCCACCACAATGCCCAGCTAGTTCTTCTACCTTTAGTAGAGATAGGGCCTCACTTAACTCAGGCTGGTCTGGGACTCCTGAGCTACAAAGATCCTCCCACCTTGCCTTCCAGACTGCTAGGATTATAGGCACGTGCTGAACCTTTTCACCTAGTTGAAGGAGTGAGAATTCTAACACTCCTTAGGAGCAATAAACATTCCTTGGGTAGAGTAATTTCTGCCAAGGGGCTATCTGTAGCTGCCTCCACCAGGGAGTTGTCCTTCCTGGTTTCTGGGAGACTGATATATATCTTCCTTTTCTGGGAAGCAGAGCACTGTGCTGACAGGCTCAGCCTAAGTAGCTGGGTAGACTTGGAGTTTTGTTCTCTTCCTCTTTCCCTACCTTATTCCTCACCCTCTGTGTTGTGGAGCAGGCTTCGAAAGAAGGCCAGCTTGCATCTGAATTCCAGCTTCCACCACTTTCCACCATTCCAGCTGGTGACTTGGGTGAGCTTCTTTAAACACTGAACTTCAGTTGCCTGGTCTGTGGAATGGGGATAGTAATAATATCTATCCCGTGGGAGTGCAGTGATAAATGTTAGTAATGCAGCTCTCAACACCCTGCCTCACAGCACTTGCTGTCCTGGGAGAAAACCAATTCCTTGGGGATGGAGGCAGGGAGGTTTTTTTTTTTTTTTTTTTTTTTTAGACAGAGCCTCAAGCTGTCACCCTGGATAGAGTGCTGTCGCATCACAGCTCACAGCAACCTCTAATTCCTGGGCTCAAGCGAGTCTCTTGCCTCCGCCTCCCAAGTAGCTGGAACTGGGTAGGTGCCCGCCACAACCCCCGGCCATATTTTGGTAGCAGCTGTCATTGTTGTTTTGGCGGGCCCAGGCTGGATTGGAACCTGCCAGCTCAGGTGTATGTGGCTGGCGCCTTAGCCCGCTGAGCCACAGACACCAAGCCTTTTTTTTTTTGTGACAGCCTCAAGCTATCACCCTGGATAGAGTGCTGTGGTGTCACAGCTCACAGCAACCTCCAACTCCTGGGCTTAAGCAATTCTCTTGACTTAGCCTCCCAAGTTGCTGGGACTACAGGCACCTGCCACAATGCCCTGCTATTTTTTGTTTGTTTGTTTTGGTTTAGTTGTCATCGTTTGGCAGGACTGGGCTGGATTTGAACCCACCAGCTCTGGTGTATGTGGCTGGTGCCTTAGCTGCTTGAGGTATAGGCGTCAAGCCTAGGGAGGTCTTAATATCTACTCTAAGCAGCTGCTGGTCCATCCTGGGGGCTCCCTTATCTCAGCCTTATCTATACTGACAGATGGCAACTTGCCCATGCCTCCAGGCCCCATTATGAATGTTGGCGGGGAGGAGGTAGAGTTGGCAGTTGGCCCGGAAAGGCAAGGTGGGTCAGAGCAGGAGACCTGACATGAAATGATAGGCATTCCAGGGTGGCTGTGAGAACCAAATGGTGAGCTACTTGTGGGCCCACATGACATTTAAGTCCCCTCTGAGTTTACCCTGGAGACTAGAGACAACCTGCCTGCACTTTGCCCACCCAATGGCTTTTACCTGCTTTCTCTACCTAGGGGTGGTGTTAATGTTTTTAAACGTACTTTAGTGAAGATTAATTTACATCCTTTCTTTCTTTCTTTCTTTTTTTTTTTTTTTTTGAGACAGAGTCTCACTCTGTTGCCCAGGCTAGATAATGCTGTGGGGTTAGCCTACCTCACTGCAACTTCAAATTCATGTGCTCAAACGACCCTCCTGCCTCAGCCACCTGTAGTCAGACCATAGGCACCTGCCACCACTCTGGGCTAATTTTTCTATTTTTTTTTATTAGAGACTGGGTCTTGCTCTTTCTTAGGCTGGTCTTGAACTAATGAGCTCAAGCCATCCTCCCAGCTCAGCCTCCCAGAGTACATCATTCATTTTGATGACAGATTTACACACCTCAGTAACCAGTACACAATATTTAGAATCTTTCCATTGATCCAAAAACCCTCCCTCCCTTTTGAAGGCCCATCTGTCACCTCTCCCTTTAAAAAATAAGTGAAAGAGGCTCGGCGCCTGTGGCTCAACAGGCTAAGGTGCCAGCCACATACACCTCAGCTGGCGGGTTCGAATCCAGCCTGGGCCTCCAAACAACAATGATGGCTGCAACCAAAAAATGGCCAGGCGTTGTGGCGGGTGCCTGTAGTCCCAGCTACTTGGGAGACGGAGGCAGGAGACTCGCTTGAGCCCAGGAATTGGAGGTTGCTGTGAGCAGTGATACCACAGCACTCTATCCAGGGTGACAGCTTGAGGCTCTGTCTCAAAAAAAAAAAAAAAAAGTGAAACAGCTTTATTAAGATAAAATCCACATACCTCACCAGTTACCCATTTAAAGTATACAATGTAACAGTTTTAGTATATTCAGAGTTGTGAACCAGCACCGCAGTCCATTTTAGAACATTGTCTTTATTCCTCAAAGTAACCCTGGACCCATTAGCAGTACCTACTCCTCTCACCCCTATTTCTACTAAACAGCTACTTAGCTACTGTTGTCATGGGTTTTCCCGTGATAAAAGTTAGACTTATTGGGCGGTGCCTATTGCTCAAAGGAGTAGGGCGCTGGCCCCATATGCCGGAGGTAGCAGGCTCAAACCCGGTCCAGGCCAAACACTGCAAAAAAAAAGTTAGACTTATCTATTCTGAAGGTTTAAAAATGGAAATGGAATCTTGTAATATGTGCTGTTTGTGATTGACTTCATTTTTTTTTTTTCTTGAGACAGAGCCTCAAGCTGTTGCCTTGGGTAGAGTGCTGTGGCATCACAGCTCACAGTAACCTTCAGTTCCTGGGCTCAAGCGAGTTTCCTGCCTCTGCCTCCCAAGAACCTGGGACTACAGGTGTCCACCACAACGCCTGACCATTTTTTGGTTGCAGCCATCATTGTTGTTTGGCAGGCCCAGGCTGGATTTGAACCCGCCAGCTCAGGTGTACGTGGCTAGTGCCTTAGCCCATTGAGCCACAGGCACCGAGTCACATTTGCCCTTCTTAATCCAGGGCCAATAGATAGTGATTTCAGCTCCTTACTCTATGGCCGACTAAATTCATTGGCAACAAGATATCTCTTTATTTCAATTGTAAGGGTTTGCGCCAAGTATCATCTCTTGTACTTTTGGAATAAGTATATTGCCTAGGATTTATTTTTGATTTAGCTGTTTGGAGAAGGATGCTGGCTAAGGCAAAGTGGTCATGACCCTCATCAGTATCATCTTTAGCAGAACTGATGCCTACCTAGTGTGAAGTAAACACATTCCATGAACACAGACTGCATTTTGATCCCATGTACCAAGAAATACAGATCTTTTGGCACCAGGCAGAATAGGCAAGAGATTGCAGTTCACCTGGCACCAGCTGTCTTACCTGAAAAGTAATTCAGCACTAAGAGACACTTGCCTCATGCTGGTAAATAACTGCAGCGGCCCCCAACTCTGCCATCACTCTCGGTCAAACCTCGATCGTGGAAGTCTCAATCAATTCTCATGATACCTGGTGGACTCTGAACTCTAGTCCTTGCAGCCAATAGAATATAACGTGCTGATGGACTCAGATGTGGGCATTTGCTTTAACCAGACCGCACGGATCAAGAATTGAGGAAGTGTGGATTTCCAAATACTTGTTCACAAAAATAAGAAAAGTATGAAGGGCAGTGAAAGTTGACAAAAGTTCTTCCAAGTGGTGGGAAGGGGGCTGTAGCACTTGCTTTGAATTAGATTTCAGCTTAGGGTAAGACACGTAGCTAAAGCTTTACACAGAGGCCATTTGTCCCTAACCCCTATTTGCCATCTACAATGATCAGATCACAGTACTTGGCAGAAGTTTGTTTTACTTTAATGCTGCGTTGCGCATGGCTCAGTAGGATGAGATTAAAGAGCCACGATTAAGAATCACACAGGGCGGATTGTACTACGTCAAACGGATAAAGCTTCATGTAGAAGAAATCGTAGTTTTATGCAATATTTATATTTAGACTCTTGGATAAGTATCCTAAGTGGCTATTAACCATCACACCTAATCACCCACTTTTTGAAATTCCCATTCTTATTTATGGTATTATTTAGTTATTGTTCATGTCTATACTGCCCTGTGAAAGAATGATTCTGGATTTCAGTAAAACCAATTTAAAAAATCTTTCTGCCCAATAATAAGGCTGTTGGACAAATCCATACGTTCATGTTTTGTCTGCAGTGATGGTACGTTTTTATTATCAGATGGGACAATTCTCAGAGGAACTCCCATTTCTTTTCCTGACTTTCCATGTTCTCTAATTACAGTCACTGCTAGTTGTCCTGAGGCTGATGCTCCCCTTACATATTGCCGAGAAAAAGAAAATACTCCTTCATTGCTACTGTACTTAGAATGGCTCCTAAAACCAAGCAAGAAAACCACAGTGATCTTGGCAAACCAACAATTGAAAAGTACAGGTGCTGGGAGTGTGCATAGCCCTAGAATCAACATGACTTGGGAGGAGAAAGGGGTTAGGTAACAAAGAAAGGTGCTTTTCATTCAGAGAAATTTATTTCTTTTAAATATTTACAATCTGCAGCCAATAGCACACAAGGCCACTTGGTATTATTTCCCAACAAAGCCAAGGGCTGGTGGCAATGAGCAGATGCTTGAGTGGCCTGTGGCGTGAGGTGCGCCATCCGTCAAGAAGATCAATATTTACTGTTCTTATATCTTTGTGGTGAAAGTTTGCTCTTCTTTAAAGAAAAAAAGGTGGGGGTTGTGTTTTAACATATAGAGCGTGGATTTGACTTCAGGCAGCGAATTAACTGAAGGCAACAAGGTCTTCCCAGAGAAGAATCACCAGCCCTCTCCCTTGCCAGTGACTAAATGTTCAGTGTTTTAAGGAGTAAAATGCACCTGGTTCATGGCATGGATGGTATTTTCTCCATTTATTCTTTTTCATGCCAGTGAAATCACACCTTGTTGAAAGGTACAATTTGAATATGACACTGCATTTCAAAATGTGTTTTTTTTTTTTTTTTACTGAATCATAGCTGTGTACATTAGTTCAATCATGGGGTACAGTGTGCGGGCTTCACATGCAATCTGAGATATTTTTATCAACCTGATTGACATAATATTCATGAGATTTTCTCGTTTACTATATGAAAACATTTTTGATCCATATTAGAAGTTTTCTCCTGACCCTTCGAATATGTACCACACATGTGATCTCACCCTTTGTCCCATCTCCCCCCACCCTCTCCCTCCCC
>CAUYON010103768.1:0-16896 GCA_963573935.1 Arctocebus calabarensis
ATGGGATTCAATGTGCTGATTATTTGTACAAATTGGAGTGCTTGCATCCTACTAATCAACATAACCTTCACTTCATTTGCCCAATTATAGCATTAAGACATGTGTGTTCTACACCTGCTTAGCAAGATTCTTTGCTGAAAGTGGCCTCTGCAAGTCAAGGGCAAGGCCCAGAAATGTGATCTAGTGAAAGAGGGCTCGTGGGAACCTGCCAAACGTTTGATCCAGGTGAGTTCTTGCCCCTTCCGCCACTCTACGGGGTTATAGAGCCAAGGCAAGGAAACCTATCAGGAAGCCTAGGTGACAAAAAGCAGTAGCTGAGCTTAGAGTCCTAGTGCTTAAATTGGGAGAAGTGGTTGTAGGCAGATACAGCATTTTAGGTAAATCTGACTGAACTTACATCAGAATGCAGTGAATCCAAGGAGATCATCAAAGCTGTCTCCTCAGCTTTTGAGCTCAGCAGCTTTGTGGCCATTGTATCAATTCCAGAAACAGACTTGAAGAAGATTAACAAGTGTGGAGGCAATCAAGATTTCCTTTAGTCAGGTTTTACCTAAGATGCTGTTCAACAGCTCAGTTAGGTCTTCAATGAATAGACAAGTTTGGAACTAAAGGGTCAGACCTCGGAGATAGGAGCCTTCAACACAAAGCACTCTCCCAGGACCAGATGCCATCTCTTAAGTAATGTTAAAGAAAATATTATTTGCAACATTTGCTATCAATGAAACACTAAGGCTGACTTTATTTAAGACTATGGTAATAGGTGGCGCCTGTAGCTCAGAGATTCACAAGTTCAAACCCAGCCTGGGCCAGCTAAAACAGCATTGACAACTATAACAACAACAACAACAACAAAAATAGCTGGGTGTTGTAGCAGGTGTCTGTAGTTCCAGCTACTTGGGAGGCTGAGGCAAGAGAATCACTTAAGCTCAAGAGTCTGAGGTTGCTGTGAGCTGTGATGCCACAGCACTCTACCCAGGGCCACAGCTTGTGACTCTGTCTCAAAACAAAACAAAACAAAACAAAAATCCCCCACTATTGTAATAGGTATAGGGACGTGATAATGGAGTTTCGCCATCGGGGAGGGGAGGGAGATTGGATTTAACTCCAAATACAACTAGAAAAAATGGCAATTTACAGCCAAAGAGGAGAAGTGGGGTGAGTGGGGTCCATGGAGAGAAAATTATTAGAGGAAATATCAGGGGTAAGAAGGGATTCTGACTAAATCGACCTAACAGGATTTGTGCAGAAAACAGGCCGTGGGGGTCAGACATCACCCGGGGAGTGTGGGGGTAAAGACTTTGGCCATCAAGATCATCTGAGACTAAGGGTGGGGATTCTGAGTAACCTTGCTTTTCACGATAGTCCCCAACGCTGGGTTCTAGAGGAAATACCCTAGAATTGGGTCTGATTGGAAATGAGCTCAAGAGAGCTTGACTAATGTTTGGTTGAGGAGAACATTTTTCTTAGTTATAAACAGAAAAGTGCTGTGGTTACCTCTTCCAGTTGCTCATAAAGGATCAATAACATACTTTAATCCCACATATTAAATATCTGGTCATACTCACTATGTGGGAGATGTGTATAGAAAGAGACGTGAGTCTGATAAATTCCGTATGATTCTCAAGTGGAAATTGCCCACTTTATATTCCACGAGGAGAAGAACACTAATATATTGAATATTGACTGCCACAACCTATAACAAATTGTTCTCATAATTGTCTCATTTAATTGTTATACTATCTATGAAATAGCTATAAGTTTTATTTTAGATAGGAGTGAAGCAAACCTTAAGAAATAACGTGACAACGTTCTGGTAATAACACAGTACAAATAGGATTCAAATGTACCTTTGTCTGGTTAGAAAGCTTATCCATAGCTCATTAAAGAATAAATTTGTGCTACTGCTAGTAAACACAATTAAAATTCACAGTGATTTTCTCTCTGGATGGAAAACAGCTAAATGTGAGATGCACAAAACAGGATTTTTAGGGTGAGTTTTTAATTTCTTGTGGATGCCTCCCAAGACACTCTCCCTTCCCCGAAGGTCCTTGGATGTGTCCGTAGAATTTGGAAAACTTGAATTGAATGCAGGGTGACGCTGAAAACAGCAATTTTTACTCTAGTACAAGATCCCATCATTGATACAAATGTGCCCTTTCAAATGTAAGGATGATTCTGGACGCACAAAATAAAATGCCCTATTTCACTCATTATGTTGTCCGTGAAGGAGCTCTACACGGGCCTTTGTCATAGCGATGCCTGTGAGACTGTGTCCAGCAAATGTACTATTTTCATATTGTGGCTTCCTTTTCTCAGAGGTATAGAACACAACTGACATTTACCTTGGGATAATAATCAATGAATGGTTTATGTAATTGACTTCCATCTCCAGAACGGTCTGACCTTGCCGTGTCTCTTTCATTTCTACTGTAAATGTCAATAAATATTCTTTCAAGGAGCGCAGTTTGCGGAAAGTGAGTTTGTGAGGAGACGGGCAGCTAATTAACAGCTCACCTAAATTCCTTTCCCAACCAATTCATGGGCTGCTTTGCTATCGTATTAACCCTTCATAAAATTTTTATTTTGTACATGTCCTCTTAAATGATTCCACTATTCCTAACCCATGTCGTCAAACAGATAGCTTGTTTGAAGCAACATTATTCTTTTATGGTTTAGAAGGGTTTTCTCAATAAAAGTAAAAACAAAATGAATTGGGAGACTGAGCCATGTGGAAAACTGGGTGCAGGTCTGAAGCCATAGGGAGCAGCAAGTGGAGGAAAAACTCTAAAGCAGAAAGTAGACTGGGCCTGGTAAATCAACAGCCTGAGGGATCGTGTGGCCAGGGGGGATTTAGGGGTGGGAGCATCGTAGATCCATTCAGAGTATTCAGGAGACAATGTACAGACTTTTAGTCCATGGTAAATGCTTCGAGTTTCCTTTAAATGTGCTGAGATACTATTGGAAGGTTTTTAACAGGAGACTGACATGATTTGTCTGATAGTTCATTTATGTGAGTGCTCTCTGAACATTGCTATGATTAATATATGTAGTGTACAAACGTATGTACACTTACATACACATATATGTACATACACTGGGCACAGACATGTCTATCTATATCTATACCAGATGTAGAACATACACCTGTATTTGTGATATATTAGTAAATCATATAACTAACATATACAATATATATATACAGTTGATTTCGTGCTACACTGTGTTATCATCTGTGAAGATACAGACAAGAATAAGAATTTTCCCTGAATTTCAATGTATTTACACTTTAATAAAATAAGCGAGATTTATCTGTTATACTTAAAAAAAAATGTGAATGGGCTATGAGCACAGTGGTTATGGCGCCAGCCACATGCACTGAGGGTGGTGGGTTTGAATCTGGCCCAGGCCCAGCTAAACAACAATGACAACTGCAAAAAAAGAAAAAAAAAAAAGCCTAGTATTGTGTCAGGCATGTGTAGTCCCAGCTACTTGGGAGGCTGAGGCAGGACAATGACTTAAGCCCAAGAATTCGAGGTTGCTGTGAGGGGTGAAGCCACAGCACTCTACCGAGGTTGACATAGTGAGACTGTCTCAAAAAAAAAAAAATAATAAAATGAATGGCTTAAGACCTACCTTGCTATCTCTGCCAGTGATCTCTGTTCCACCATTTGTTAATTGCCTAATCCTGCATGTAGTTTGGCATCATTAAGGCTCTCTTGTCTGTGAAATGGCAAGATGTATAATGGGTCTTTCAGGAAATAACAGTCTATGAGAAGGCAGTTGCTCCAAGGCATACTCTCCAAAGATGTGACCATATGAGATTTTTATGGGAGAGGCAAAAAACACATACATATTAAAAAAATGCCAATATAGTGAGTGTAATGAAGTTGTAGTTATTATTTATAAAATATCTTGGATATGAGTATATTTGAAAGAAACAAGAAAGAAGGAAAAAAGAAAGAGAGGGAAGGAGGGAGGGCGAACAGGGAGAAAAATTAAGGCTATATGACAAATATGCCACAAATTTGTATCAGTGTTTATAAGTAAACAATAATAATAGCTGATAATGAGTGGTTTCGAATTGCAGAATCTTATTCTTAGTATTTACACATATTAAGTCAATTCATCCCCCAAAACTTCTACGTGATATAAGTGATTTTTTTTTTAAATCAGCTTTTATAGAAAGGAAAATTAAGGCAAAGATTGCCAGTAATTCGCTCAAGGTACCACGACAGTGGTATTAAGTGATCGTGCAACCACACAGTGGTAGGGCTCAGAACACAAGGACCCAGAGTTGGGAGCTTTGATACTGAATACTTTAAACTGGAGGAGACTGGGGGCCTCAGAAGCAAATTCTCTCTGACCTTCTCTCATGCTCCTTTTTTCTTCCCATAACCCTCTCCCAAAGCAGATCATAGAAAATAGAACCCCCCTCCCACAAAGCAAGTTATAAAACTCAGCAAGATCACCCTCCGACCTACTCCCCTTGGTAGGTCATAAAATCCTCATTCAAGGCAGCCGTCTGTGGCTCAAAGGAGTAGGGCGCCAGCCCCACATGCTGGAGGTGGCAGGTTCAAACCCAGCTGCAGCCAAAAATTGAAAAAAAATAGATCCTCATTCCGAAGGGGTCCTGGGGCAGGATGTTGGGGGGAAAGACTTCTATACAGAAAAGACGAGAAAAATCCGGCTCATTGTCATCACATCATCCTTTTTTGTTCACATTTCTACTTGGCTGCCCATTCTTGCCTGAACCTAAAATAAACCCAATGCACAAAAATGACATTTTCCTGCATCTTTTTGTCTTTATTTCTGAAGGCTCCCTTGTCCGATAACACTTTGATTAAATAAATTTTTGATGGCTTCCTCCTCTTAATTTGTCTTTGGTGATTGGGATGTCAAGCCATGGATCATGAAATGGGGAAAAGGAAAAGATAATACTTTTTCACCCTGTACAATGGCAACATTCCAAAGCTTAGGTTCAGAGAGTACAACATCCCAATGCCAGCCTTCTATAACTCTCTTAAGTGTCCTCTTTCTCGTCTTTCTCAGTGTGGATTTTAGGTGGTGCCTGTAGCTTAGTGGATAGGGCGCCAGCCGCATACATGGAGGCTAGTGGGTTCGAACCCAGCCCAGGCCAGCTAAACACTGATAACTGCAACAACATAAATAGCTGGGCGTTGTGGCGGGCGCCTGCAGTCCAAGCTCCCTGGGAGTCTGAGGCAAGAGAATCACTTAAGCCCAAGAGTTTGAGGTTGCTGTGAGCTGTTATACCACTGCACTCTACCAAGGGTGACTTAGTGAAACTTTTTTTTTTTGTAGAGACAGAGTCTCACTTTATCGCTCTCAATAGAGTGCTGTGGTGTCACACAGCTCACAGCAACCTCCAACTGCTGGGCTTAGGCGATGCTCTTGCCTCAGCCTCCCAAGTAGCTGGGACTACAGGTGCCCGCCACAACGCCCGGCTATTTTTCGGTTTTGCAGTTCAGCCGAGGCCAGGTTTGAACCTGCCACCTTCAGTATATGGGGCTGGTGCCCTACTCGATGAGCCACAGGCACCGCCCGACTTAGCGAAACTTTGTCTCAAACAAATGAACAAACAAACAAACAAAATGATACAAGGGTTTTGAAGAGTCAGAAAACATTTTTTTTTTTAATAGTTTTTGGCCAGGGCTGGGTTTGAACCCGCCACCTCCGGCATATGGGGCCGGCGCCCTACTTCTTTCAGCCACAGGTGCCGCCCAATTAGAAAACATTTTTATCTTTCTTTTTAAGGGACATTTTCTCTGTTACAATATAGTAATACTTTTCTTACTCCACTTTATTTTTGAAATTCATTCTGTGTTTACACATGCATTTGACTCATTTATACAATTTTATATAAATTATTCCCAATTTATTTATTTATTAGTTATTATTATTGTTTTTGAGACAGCCTCAAGCTGTTGCCCTGAGTAGAGTGCTGTGGCATCACAGCTCACAGCAACCTCCAACTCCTGGGTTTAAGTGATTTCTTGACTCAGCCTCCCAAGTAGCTGGGACTACAGGTGCCCACCACAACACTCAGCTATTTTTTTTGTTGCAGTTTGGCCAGGACCGGGTTTGAAACCACCACCCTTGGTATATGGGGCTGGTGCCCTACTCACTGAGGCACAGGCACCGGGCTGGAGTCAAACCCACCAGCTCTGGTGTATGTGGTTGGATCCCTAGCCACTTGAGCTACAGGCACTGAGTCATAATTTTTTTGTTTGTTTTTATTTTCTTCCTTTGAGACTTTTTTTGGGGGGGGAGACAGAGCCTCAAGCTGTCACCCTAGGTAGAGTGCTGTGGCATCACAGCTCACAGCAACCTCCAATTCCTGGGCTCAAGTGAGTCTCCTGCCTCCGCCTCCCAAGTAGCTGGGACTACAGGCGCCCGCCACAACACCCGGCCATTTTCTGGTTGCAGCCATTATTGTTGTTTGGCGGGCCAGGCTGGATTCGAACCCACCGACTCAGGTGTACGTGGCTGGCACCTTAGCCCGTTTTTTATTTTTTTTATTTTTTATTGAGACAGAGTTTCATTTTGTTGCCCTTGGTAGGGTGCTATGGTGTCATAGCTCACAGCAACCTCAAACTTTTGGTCTTAAGTGATTCTCTTGCCTCAGCCTCCCAAGTAGCTGGGAGTACTGGTGTCTGCCACAGTGCCCAGCTATTTTTTGGTTGCAGTCATCATTGTTGTTTGGCGGGCCCAGGCTGGATTCGAACCTGCCAGCTCAGGTGTACGTGGCTGGCACCTTAGCCGCTTGAGCCACAGGTGCAAAACCTTATTTAAGTTTTTGTAGCAAGGCTAGTTTTGAACTCCTGACCTCAAGAGTCATCCTGATCCTGTCATCTTGGCCTCTCCAGGCCTGTGGAGTCACAGGCATGAGCCACTGTGCCCAGCCTTTGCCTGCTTTTCTATGTGCTTACAGTGCTTAGGAGTGTAGATCCCGGAGTGACTGCTCGGGTTACTAGCTGGTGTTATGAACTGACCTCAGTCAGCATGCTTACTAAGCCTATCATCCAAATCAAAAGCCACAACATTCCAAAAATAAAAAAATAAAAAATAAAAATAAAAATAACAAAACAAAACAAAACAAAAAAAATCAAAATACAAAAGCCACAACATTCCTAAAACATGAAAGCTAGCAGCATTTTTTCTCTGATCCATTCGTCTACACTTCCCCCTACTACCACCAGGTATGGGGATGCACCGCTGTAGGAACTTACTGCATACTCATCCCTGATATTATTTGCACAAACTGCAATGTAAATGGCGCCCATGGGGTCATCCAGTGTGGTGACTCTGGTAACCATGCTCCTGATTCAGGTGCCTGCGCCCTTGTTTCTTAAAAATTAGGTTTTCTGGACCTCCCATCCAACATGGCGGTGGCAATAGATTAGGGCTGTGGGTCGAAGCAGCCTCTGCCACTGGGGGACCCGGTTGAAAGCAACCGCCACTGCCATCACTACTGCCCCTTTCTTCTCTTCTGAGGCAGGGGCCAGGGCCAGGTTTTGCACATCTGTAAGTAGACCTCTTTGGAGCTCTGCCAGCTAACACAATGGCATCCTCTATTACTGTGCCTCTAGGATTTCACTATGAAGCAAAGCATGTTGTCCTCGGCTACTCCTGTCTCAGGAGAAGCTGCAAGAGCAACATCTTTCCTCACCCCAAGGGGTTCATCTAGATGTAGGTTCACAGTCTCTGGATCAAGACATTTTATTGAAAGTTAAAATTGAAATAGAAGAAGAGCTAAAATCCCTGGACAAAGACATTTCTGAAGCCCTCACCAGCACAGGCTTTGACCATCACACTTCTCCAGTGTTTGTTTAGCCCTGCTAACCCAGAAAGCTCAGTAGAAGACTGCTGGGCCCATCTTGGAGAAAAAGTGTCTTAGGAACTCAAAGAGCTTCTACATAAAGCACTGCTAAAGTACTTTAGTCTGGGATGGGCATGGTGGCTCCCTCCCGTAATCCTAGCACTCTGGGAGGCCAAGGTGGGTGCATTACTTGAGCTGACGAGTTCGAGACCAGCCTGAGCAAAATGGAGACCCCCGTCTCTACTAACAAATAGAAAAACTGAGGCAAGAGGATCACTGGAGCCTGAGTTGGAGGTTGCTGTGAGCTATGATGCCACAGTACTCTACCCAGGGCAATAGCTTGAGACTGTGTCTCAAATAAATAAATAGATGAATAAATGAATAAAGTGCTTTAGTCTGATAGACAAACTTCCAGGAAGGACTGTGACCCACAGCGGCACCTAACAGTTCAGAAAGGAAGTGAAAGGACTGATGTAAGTAGGTAAAGCTTCCGGGAGGATACAGGGCATATCAGACATTTCTTGAATGTATGTTGGAAACCATAGTTCATGCCAGCGGCTGGGGTAAGATTTTGGTGCCTCTGGTTTTTCTACAACGAATGCTTCTGGAGTTGACAAGACAAGGTCGAGAGCCTTGGAGTGCACTGCTGCAGTTCGGTGTGACATATCTGGAGGACCACGTGGCAGAGTTCATCATTCAGCAAGGTGGCTAGGGCGCCGCCTTCAACCTTGATTCAGAGGGGGAGGGGTGCCCTGGAGTCACTGCAGAAGACAGCAGTAATATTTTCATCCTGCCCAGTGACAACTCTGGACAAGTCAGTCCTCTGGAGTCTCCTACTGTGACCACGTCCCGGCAGTCAGCTTACCTGTCTCGCTGTCAGCCAGCCAGAGCAGGCACATAGGAAGCCCCATCTCTGGGTCCCAAATCCTGGCAACAGGTGACAATGGATCCTGAAGAAGTCAGAAGTTTGGATAGCAACAGAGCTGGAGAGAAGAGTGAGAACAACTCTTCAAATTCTGCCATAGCGGCTCGGCGCCTGTGGCTCAACGGCTAAGGCGCCAGCCACGTACACCTGAGCTGGCGGGTTCAAATCCAGCCTGGGCCCGCCAAACAACAATGATGGCTGCAACCAAAAAATGGCCGGGTGTTGTGGCAGCCGCCTGTAGTCCCAGCTACTTGGGAGGTAGAGGAAGGACACTCGCTTGAGCCCAGGAATTGGAGGTTGCTGTGAGCTGTGATGCCACAACACTCTATCCAGGGTGACAGCTTGAGGCTCTGTCTCAAAAAGAAAAAAAAATCTGCCATAGTGCATGAGAAAGCAGCCCCGAGGGTGTGGAGGAGGCTGCTGTGGTCCTGGCAGCCGGGAGCTGCAGGCAGCCTTGCCTGGGCCCTTCTTCCACACATCACTGTCAGGTCCCTGCTGGAGACAGGGGACCCCATGTGGAGATGACTGCAGTTGAGAAAGCCAACATCTTTGTTTGTGGAGCTTGATGAAGGCAGGTGAAAGCTGGAACACTTGAACTTGTTGATGTGGAGGAACAGATTCCCACACGGGAGCCCCAGAAGTAGAGCGAGTAGGTGCAGGGAGAGGGTGGCTTGGAGAAGAGTCCTCCCCTGCGGGAAGAGCGAAGGCCTTGCCCTTGTCTGAGGGTGAGTCTATCCAGCTGTTCGGAGGGCCGCTGCCTTTGCCCCCTTGGCTGTGGCAGCCAGGGTAGCCCTGGCTCTGAGAAAGAAATAGCAGATTTTTCCTTTTTTTTCTGGTAATTTTTGGCCGAGGCTGGGTTTGAACCCACCACCTCTATCATATGGGGCCGGCGCCCTACTCCTTTGAGCCACAGGCGCCACCCAATAGCAGATTTTTCAAGGATCTAAGGTTTTGTTTCTACTGGCTGGCATCTGAAGCCCTAGTGGCTAAATGGACTTTTTTTTTTTTTTCTTGAGACAAAGCCTTACTTTGTCACCCTTGAGACAAAGCCTTACTTTGTCACCTTTGTGCTGTAGTGTCATAGTTCACAGCAACCTCAAACTCCTGGGCTTAAGCGATTCTCTTGTTTCAGCCTCCCTAGTAGCTGGGACTACAGGCGCCCGCTACAATGCCTGGCTATTTTTAGAGATGGCTCTAGGAGTAGGCTGGTCTGACACCTATGAGCTCAGGCAATCCACCTGCCTGGGCTTTCTAAGTGCTGGGATTACAGGCATGAGCCACTGCACCCGGCCAGCTAAATGCACATTTATGGAACATTCTGGGATAATTGGAGGCTTCTGCTGAACAAGGCAGTGGCTTGATCCACACAGTAGTACTTGAAGTAGCGTGCACTCAAGGTTATTTGGGTGTAGATTTAGGGACTGTGGCTCATGCTAGATTCAGAATCTTACGAGTCGGCTTGGTGCCTCTAGCTTGGTGGCTAGGGCGCTGGCCACATACACTGGAGGGGGCTGGTTTGAATCAAGCCAGGGCCTGCCAAACGACAATGACAACTACAACCAAAAAATAGCCAGGTATTGTGGCGGGTGCCTGTAGTCCCAGCTACTTGAGAGGCTGAGGCAAGAGAATCACTTAAGCCCAAGAGTTTGAGGTTGCTGTGAGCTGTGTGACTCCACTAGCACTCTATAGAGGGTGACATAGTGAGAGTCTGTCTCAAAAAAAAAAAAAGAAAGAAATCTTACGAGTAAAGGCCTTCCACAGAGCAGGGCTTCTCAGCCTCACATTAGTGACACTTGGAGCCTTCTTTGTCGTAGGAGGCTGTCCCATGTACCGCAGCATCCCATCCCTGGCCTCACCCACCCCACTCCCAGTGAGGCAAAAATGTCCCCTGCAACAAAACATCCCCTATTGAGGGCCACTGCTTTTAAGGGGAAGGTTTAATTTAGGAAAACTTGGGATAGAAACTCCCAGGCACAGGGGCCTCCTGTGGCCCTCACTGGCTCTTCACCCCTTGAAATGTCACCTTCCTGCTGAACAGGCTGTGTGCTGCATACCCCCAATCCCGGAGTGTGAGGGGACTTGCCCCTTATGCCACAGCCACCTCTCGGGGACCATTCTGTCCTCTCCCCCCGGGATTCCTGCTGAGATCGCTTGGGGGAGGGCTTGTTCTGTACTTGGCCTTAGACCCATCAAGTCCCTGGAGCTCCCTACAGCTTCTCCTTGTAAAGATGCTACCTTTAGGAATCTCTAAAAAATAAATATGAAAGACTCCGTGGGTCCCCCACCTGTGCTAGAGAGAGGCATTGGTGTCATTTAGAGGCAGGAGGACGGCCTAGATGACCCGTGTGGACTCTTCCAGCCCTTTCTTCCCCCCACTTAGCTGTGGCTACTTGGCAGCAGCATCTCTGTTGTTGGAGGGTCCCTATAACTCTGGGCTAGTATAGTTTTTCTAATATCTGGCCTCAGTCTTACTACTGGACAGTTCTGCGGGTCTCTTCCACAAGGTAAGGATTCTCATACTTAGGCTTACAGAACCAATTTGATCATAACCCCTTTTAAATATGTAGAAAGTTTCTTATATATCATTGAAATAAAAAGTGGGAGGGGAAAGGGTGGTACCTGTGGCTCAGTGAGTAGGGTGCCAGCCCCATATACCAAGGATGGCGGGTTTGAACCCGGCCCTGGCCAAACTGCAACACAAAAATAGCCGGGTGCTGTGGCAGGTGCCTGTAGTCCCAGTTACTTGGGAGGCTGAGGCAACAGAATCGCCTAAGCCCAAGAGCTGGAGGTTGCTGTGAGCTGTGATGCCACCGCACTCTACCGAGGGTGAAAAAGTGAGACTCTGTCTCTAAAAAAAAAAAAGAGCTCAAGCGGCTCTTCTTAGCCAAGGCACCAGCCACGTACACCTGAGCTGGTGGGTTTGAATCCAGCCCAGGCCTGCCGAATAACAATAATGCCTGCAACCAAAAAATGGCCGGGCGTTGTGGCGGGCACCTGTAGTCCCAGCTACTTGGGAGGTTGAGGCAAGAGACTTCGCTTGAGCCCAGGAATTGGAGGTTGTTGTGAGCTGTGATGCCACAGCACTCTATCCAGGGTGACAGCTTGAGGCTCTGTCTCAAAAAAAACAAAAAAAACAAACAATAAAATGAGGCAGGCATTGTGGCAAATGCCTGTAGTCCTAGCCACTCAGGTAGCTGAGGCAAGGGAATTGCTTGAGCCCAACATTTTGAGGTTGCTGTGAGCTATGATGACATAGCACTCTACCCAGGGCAATAGAGTGAGACTCTAATCTCCTGGGCTCAAGTGATTCTTCTTGCCTCAGCCTCTCCTGTAGCTGGGACTACAGGTACCTGCCAGGATGCCTGGCTAGTTTTTCTATTTGTTTGTTTGTTTATTTATTTATTTATTTGAGACAAAGTCTCACTTTGTCATCCTTGGTAGAGTGTCATAGCTCACAGCAACATCAAACTCCTGGGCTTAAGTGATTCTCTTGTCTTAGCCTCCCAGTAGCTGTGACTACAGGCACCCACCACAATGCCCAGTTATTTTTGTTGTTGTTGTTGCAGTTGGCCCCGGCCAGGTTCAAACCCACCAGCCTTGGTGTATGTAGCTGGCACCTATTTTTATTTTTTTTGAGACAGAGTTTTATTACCCTGGGTAGAGTGTCGTGATGTCATAGCTTATAGCAATCTCAAACTCTTGGACTCAAGCGATTCTATTACCTCAGCCTTCTGAATAGCTAGGATTACAGGTACCCACCACAACGTGTAGCTATGTTTAGAGACAGGGTCTCAATCTGGCTTAGGCTGGTCTTGAACCTGTGAGCTTAGGCAACCCCTCTCCCTCGGCCTCACACATGCTGGGATTACAGGAGTGAGCTACCAGTTTTAAGTTATATTTTACATGAATTGTTTTTGACTATTTCCCAATTAAGTGGCATAAAATTACTTATAATAGGGCGGTGCCTGTGGCTCAGTAGGTAGGGCACCGGCCCCATATACCGAGGGTGAGCGGGTTCAAACCTGGCTCCGGCCAAACTGTAATAAAAAAAAAAAAAAAAACCAGGCATTGTCACGGGCGCCTGTAGCCCCAGCTACTTAGGAGGCTAAGGCAAGAGAATTGGCTAAGCCCAGGAGTTGGAAGTTACTGTGAGCTGTGTGATGCCATGGCACTTTACTGAGGGCAATAAAGTGAGACTCTATTTCTGCAAAAAAAAAAAAAAAAAAAAAAAAGAATTACTTATAATATTTTCTCATCTTTTAAAATCTCTGGTGTATGAGTTATACCTGCTCTTCCTTATTTAGTACCTCTCTCTTTTTTTTTTTTAAACAGAGCCTCAAGCTGTCACCCTGGATAGAGTGCTGTGGCATCACAGCTCACAGCAACCTCCAACTCCTGGGCTCAAGCGAGTCTCCAGCCTCTGCCCCCCAAGTAGCTGGGACTACAGGCGCCCGCCACGCCTGGCCATTTTTGGGTTGCAGCCTTCATTGTTGTTTTGGCGGGCCCGGGCTGGATTCAAATGTAGCAGCTCAGGTGTATGTGGCTGGTGCCTTAGCTGCTTGAGCCACAGGCGCCAAGCCAAGTTTTTCTATTTTTAGTACAGATGGGTCTCACTCTTGCTCAGGCTGTTCTCGAACTCCTGAGCTCAGACAATCCTCCCACCTCGGCCTCCCAGGGTGCTAGGATTACAGGTATGAACCACTGCTGCCCCAAAGTCACTTTTTTGCTAAGAAAACAACTAGAGAAAATTGGCCAGGCATGGTGAGCAAGGCAAGACCCCATCTCTACCAAAAAAAAAAACCTAGAAAAAATTAAAGTAGTTGCATCATATGTTGATAAACTTTCACAATTTAAGGCCAATACCTAACTTAATGTTGACCTTCTAATAAGTCAAGAAAGTCTGATCAGGAAATAAGCCTTTGCTGTACTTTGAGTCTAAAGGTGTAGACTGGCGGTAGTTCTAATGCTTGGCACATTATTAGACGGGCTTTGTTTTGTTTCAAACAGCTGGGGGAAAATGACTGATAAGGGGAACAAGAGGCAATCAGTATCACAGAGAACCAAGGTAAATTTCACTTATTTGTTTTTATCCAGCCTTATCATGCAAAGAACTAAGGCTATTGCAATCTCAGTAACTTCAAATGCGAATGAGGCCAGATGTTCTCCCAAATGCACACCGCTCTCCTGCTAACTGCCTCCAGCACAGCTTTGTTGTTGCAGTCACAGAAGCCTCATGTGGTTCTAGCATTTGGTTTTTCTGTGCTTGACTCTGTATAAGTATTTCAATTAATTGCATTCCCCAGGCCCCCTTTTTTAGAGAGGATCTCACTCAGTCACCCAGTCTGGAGTGCTATGGTATGACCATTGTTCACTGTAATCTCCAACTCAACTCCTGAATTAAAGTGATCATCCTGGCTAAGGCTCCCAAGTAGCTAGGGTTACAGGTTACACCACCATTCCTGGCTAATTTTTTAATTTTTATTTTTTTGAGATAAAGTCTCACTTTGTCGCCCTTGGTAGAGTGCAATGGCGTCTTAGCTCTCAGCAGCCCCCAACTCTTGGGCTCAAGTGATCCTCTTGCCTCAGCTTCCCAAGAAGCTGGGACTACTGGTGCCTGCCACAACATTTGGCTATTTTTGTTGTTGTTGTTGCAGTTGTCATTGTTGTTTTAGCTGGGCTGGGCCAGGTTCAAACCTGCCAGCCTCGGTGTATATGGCTGGCACCCTCCCCATTGAGCTACAAGCACCACCTGGCTGGCTATTTTTTATTTTATTTATTTTTTTAGAGATAGAGTCTCACTTTGTTGCCCTTGGTAGAGTGTCATGGCGTCACAGCTCAGAAGCCTCCAGCTCTGGGGCTTAGCTGATTCTGTTGCCTCAGCCTCCCGAGTAGCTGGGACTATAGGCACCTGCCATAATGCCCAGCTATTTTTTTGTTGCAGTTTGGCTGGGGCCAGATTAGAATCTGCCACCCTTGGTATATGGGGCTGGAGCCCTATTTGCTAAGCCCCAGGCGTCGCCCCCAGCTATTTTTTAGAGACAGGGTTTTACTCTGGTTTATGCTGATCTGGAACCTGTGAGCTCAGGTGATCCACCCAACTCGGCCTCCTAAGTGCTGGAATTATAGGCTTAAGCCACCTTGCACAGCTATATATATATATATATTTTTTTTTAAATTAAATCATAGCTGTGTACATTAATGCAATCATTTGGGTACAATGTGCTGGTTTCATATACAATCTGAAATACTTTCATCAAACTGGTTAATACAGCATTCATAGCATTTCCTTAGTTATTGTGTTAAGACCTTTATAATCTGCATTCAGTAAGTTTCACCTGTACCCTTTTAAGATGCACCGTAGGTATGGTTCCACCAATTACCCTCCCTCCCCCCTCCCCTCCCCTCCCTTGCCCCTTTCCCCATATTCTTGTGCTATAATTGGGTTATAGCCTTCATATGAAAGCTATAAATTAGTTTCATAGTAGGGCTGAGTACAGTGGATACTTTTTCTTCCATTCTTGAGATACTTTGCTAAGAAGGATATGTTCCAGCTTCATCCATGTAAACGTAAAAGAGGTAAAGTTTCCATCTTTCTTTAAGGCTGCATAATATTCCATGGTGTACATGTACCACAATTTATTAATCCATTCATGGGTCGATGGACACTTGGGCTTCTTCCATGACTTAGCAATTATGAATTGGGCTGCAATAAACAATCTGGTACAGGCTCAGCGCCTGTGGCTCAACGGGCTAAGGCACCAGCCACGTACACCTGAGGTGGCGGGTTCGAATCCAGCCCGGGCCCGCCAAACAGCAATGACGGCTGCAACCAAAAAAAAAAAAAAAAATGGCCGGGCGTTGTGGCAGGCACCTGTAGTCCCAGCTACTTGGGAGGCGGAGGCAGGAGACTCGCTTGAGCCCATGAATTGAAGGTTGCTGTGAGCTGTGATTTCACAGCACTCTATCCAGGGTGATAGCTTGAGGCTTTGTCTCAAAAAAAAAATCTGGTATAAATATCTTTGTTATAATGTGATTTTTGGTCTTCTGGATATATACCTAGTAGAGGAATTATAGGATTGAATGACAGGTCTATTTTTAGATCTCTAAGTATTCTCCAAACATCTTTCCAAAAGAAGCATATTAGTTTGCATTCCCACCAGCAAAGTAGAGTAGTGTTCCCTTCCTATATATATATTTTTAGACAGAGTCTCACTCTGTCATCCTAGGTAGAGTGCTATGGTACCATAGCTCACAGCAACCTCTTGGGCTCAACTGATCCTCTTGCCTCAGCCTCTCAAGTAGCTGGGACTACAGGTGCTCGCCACAATGCCTGGCTATTTTTTAGAAATGGGGTCTTGCTTTTGTTCAGGATTGCCTCGAACTCCTGAGCAATTCACCCTCCTTAGCCTCTTGAGTGCTAGGATTATGGGTGTGAGCCACTCAGCCTGGCCCCTGGCTAATTAAAAAAAAAAACACACACACAAAAAAACTTGGGGCTGAAGGTGGTGACTTTCTCATGTAATAGTAGCACTCTGGGAAGTCCAGGCAGGTGGACTACTTAACCTCAGGAGTTGGAGACCAGCCTGAGCAAGAGTGAGACCCCATCTCTACTAAGAAAAGAAAAATTAGCTAGAGGGCAGCACCTGTGCTCAGTGAGTAAGGCGCTAGCCCCATATACTGGTGGGTTCAAACCTGGCCCCAGCCAAAATGCAATAAAAAATAGCCGGGTGTTGTGGTGGGCGCCTGTAGTCCCAGCCACTTGGGAGGCTGAGGCAAGAGAATCAGCTAAGCCCAGGAGTTGGAGGTTGTTGTGAGCTGTGTGATGCCACAGCACTCTACTGAGGGTGATAAAGTGAGACTCTGTCTCTACAAAAAAACAAAAAGAAGGCTCGGCACCTGTGGCTCAACAGGCTAAGGTACCAGCCACGTACACCTGAGCTGGTGAGTTCAAATCCAGCCCGGGCCTGCCAAACAGCAATGACAGCTGCAACCAAAAAATGGCCGGGCGTTGTGGCGGGCGCCTGTAGTCCCAGCTACCTGGTAGGTGGAGGCGGGAGACTCGCTTAAGCCCAGGAATTGGAGGTTGCTGTGAGCTGTGATGCCACAGCACTCTATCCAGGGTGACAGCTTGAGG
>CAUYON010103770.1:0-15914 GCA_963573935.1 Arctocebus calabarensis
GCGTCTCCGGCCTCCTCTCGCAGGGATGCTGTTGGAGCGGGCGGGAGGTTTGTCTCAGCACTGCCACACCCCAGGGCTGAGCGAGGAGGGCGGCACGCACGGTTCGAGTGTCGAGTGACTGGGAATATGACAGAGAACACAGAAGGGTGACTTTCCTGAGGTGGGCACCGGAACTGTCACCAGAAGATGGGGGTATTGCCCCCAGCAGGGGCGAGAACGAGATGGGTGGTGGGTGGGCATGGCGTCCGCACAGGCCGGCAGGCTGGAGAGAGCAGGGGCTTTGAGGGCAGCAGGGTGCCTGAGGAGGTGGAGAGAGCAAGGAATGAGGAAGCTGGGGTCCCAGGGGGGAGAGAGGCGGGAAACACAGCGGACTCCGGCTACTTGAGAATGTGTGGATTGGCTGTCCCGGGAGGATGCAGGTGATAGCAAGAAGGAGGGGAGGCAGAGCAGGACAGAAATGGCCCCGAAGAGCAAGGGGGCGGAACGGGCAGCCACTGGAGAGCGCTGGAGGGGAGACCGGCCTCTGGGTGCAGTCCCTGGAACCAGGCTCCAGCAGGTCCACGCGGCTCAACACTGGGCCGACGTTAGGAAGCATCCTAGCTTCTCCCAGCCTTGTTCTCCTCTTTTGCAATTCTATCTTGCATGGCGGCTGTGAGGATTTTATAAAACAATGTGTACGGACTCTTTGACAGCAGTAGTGAGAATGAATTAATAGAACCTACTGCTTGTGATGATGGTACCCCAGAAGACAAGGAAGCTTCTCCCATCCCTTAGACTCCGTGAAGACCTCCAACCTGGCAGGAAGCTGACACTCAAGGTACACTTTATGCTTCCAGAAACTGCTTGTACAGAGAAGGTAGGAACGCACTGAGGCAGGTGAACTAGTTCACTGAGGGGCCGCTGGGACAGTGCACCACAGACTGGGTGGCTTACACCACAGAGTTTCTGGTGTCAATTTTGGAAGCTCAAAGTTCAAGGCAAGGTATTAGCAGGGTTGGCGCCCTTGAGGTACTCTGCTCCAGGCCTCTCCTCCAGCCTCTGGAGATCAGTGGCACCCTTAGTGCTCCTTGGGTGCAGGTGGGCCACCCCGATCTCTGCCTCCACCTTCACTTGGTCAGCTCCTTGTGTGAGCATCTGTGTCCAAATCTCCACCTTTTCCTAGGGAAGTTAGTTACATAGGATGAAGGTCCACCCCAATGACCTCACCTCACCTAATGTCAGCTGCAATGATTCCAACTCCAAATAAGTCCACATTCTGAGGCTCTGGGGATCAGGACTTTAACATATGAACTCTGGGGGGCCCCTGTGCAGCCCATAGTAGCAAATGTGATGGGTAAAACTTTAAAACACGCCCCTCCCTTCTTTCCTGACAAGTGCAGGCTTTGTCACTTGGTGTGCTGTCTTCTTTACCCGGGGTCTGCCACTCCCCGGGGGCCTGCAGCGTCCACCTGAGGGCCTGGCCGAGTGATTCTCCCACCATCACCTTCCCAGCGGCCTCTCCCCACTTCATCTTGGTGGCCCCCTCACTTGGTGATGAAGTGTTACTGCAAAGATCACTGGTGTGCCGGTCTCTCCGACTGTTCCTGCTTCCAGCTGTCTCAGTCAACCACTTCCTCAAGTCATCTCCAACCCTCTGGAACCTCCGGTTTGCTTACTCCTTAACCCTTTCTCATTCATTAGCCTCTCTTTTTGTTTCTCTCCATATCTAACTTAGATTTCTTGGTCCATCAAATTATTTTAAGATACCTCTTATCAGATAAACTCCTTTTCTCTCTCTGATTTTGTCCACCAGAAATCCCATCTCTGGATCAATCCAACAATACAGTTTCTCTGTGCCTGTTCTCAAGCATCCCAGGATGGCAGAGAAAGTCACACAATAGTCAGATATATTCGTGGACACCTGCCTTGAATGAGGTGCCACTCTTCCCAGCAACTCTCTCCATTTCTCTGGCTATGAACTTTTCCTGTACTCCTCAATGACTGTTTCAAACTTACACTATTCTGTAAAATCGAAAGCCACAACAATATCCTTCTTCTCTGAAGAGATCCCTGATTCCTTTCTTGGAAAATTAAAACATTTAGGTTAGAACCTACCGACTGCCCATCCCCAGTCAGCACCCTGACTATCCCCAGCTTCTCTTTCTGCCCTGGTAAGGGTGCTTGTCCTCCTGGGAGAGGCTTTTCTCTCTGCCTGTATTCTGATTGCATTTTCTCCCACCTCCAAGAGATTGATTATTCTTTTCTGCCACACATTCTCCAACCCTCTTTTTCCCAGATAATTCCTATTCTTATTTATAAGGATAAATGCTTCTACCACCTTTATATAAAAAATGAATTTCCTAATTTTCCTTAATACCATCTGATTTCTTTTTCATTTTACAACCATATTCCTTGAAAGAAATATGTGGACATAAAATAACAAGCTAAACTTTAAAAAGAAAAAAAACTACCAAAATATGTCATTTATTCTATCCATGTACAAGGGTTGTATTTTCATAGCTGAGCTTTTAATTTTGGTAAAATACACATAACATAAAATTTACCATCATAATTAAGTGTACAGTTTGTTAGTGTTAAGGATATTCACACTGTTGTGCAAACAATCTCCAGAACTTTCTCCTTCCTTCAGAACTGAAACTCTCTACCAATTAAGTGATAACATCCTTTCTTATCTTCCCCCAGCTCCTGGCAACCACCACCATACTTCCAGTGTCTGTGAATTTGATCATTCTAGATACTTCATATACGTGAAATCATATAGTATTTCTTTTGTTGTGACTGGCTTCTTTTATTTAGCTTAACGTCCTCAAGGTTTATCCATGTTGCAGCATGTGTCAGAATTTCCTTTCTTTGTAAGGCTAAATAATATTCCTACATTTTGCTTATCCCATCAGTGTATGGTCACTTGGGTTGCTTCCTCGTTTTTGCTATTGTGAATAGCGCTGCTATGGACAGGGGTATACAAATATCTCTTTAAGGCCCTGCTTTCAATTCTTTTGGGTATGTGCCCAGAGATGGAAATGCTGGATCATATGGTAGTTCTATTTTTAAATATTTGAAGAACTTCCATACTGTTTTCATAGCAGCTGCACCATTTTACATTGCCACCAGCAGTGTACAAATGTTCCAATTTGTCCACGTCCTTTCAAGAGCCATCCTAATGGATAGAAAGTGGCATCACATTGTGGTTTGGATTTGCATTTCCCTAGTACTTGGCGATGCTAAAACTCTCTGCATGTGCTTGTCAGCCATTTGCATACCGTCTTCGCAGAAATGTCTGCTCAGATCCTTGGCCCATTTTTTAATTGGGCTGTTTGTCTTTTTTGTTGAGTGTAACTAGCTCAGTTTTTTGAGTTCCTCTTCACTGCTCCATGCACTCCACTTTGGGTTCTGCTAATATCACATCAACAAAGGCCATAGATATTTCCATGTCATCATGTGCCAGGGGCACTTTTTAGCCTTCGTTTACACTCCTTGTCCCACTGGCTTCCTGGACCCCAGGCTGTCCTTTCCCCATTCCTTTATCTTCTTCTCGGTCTGGTTCCCTGCTCTTCCTCTCCTACCAGGCTTTCACATCGTGTGCTGCCTCACGGACTTCTCTTAGGTCTCCTTTCTTTCCTGTTCTTGCAGGGTGATCTCATCTTTGCTCACGGCTGTTGCCAGCTACAAGCACCATTTATATTCCGATGACTCTAAAATTTAAAATTCTAAATCAGCCGCTTCTCTGAATTCCAGATGTGTATGATCTAATTGCTCATTAACATTTCCACTTGCATTTCTTAAGGACTCTTCATGTTTAAAACCGAACCCATGACCTGCCCTGAAGTTTGTTCCTCATTCTTGATTTGCTACTTCAGTGCAAGGCTATCTATCCAGTCACCAGAAATTTCTAAAACATGACATCTTTCTCATCCTCCTGTCCTTCCCAAGTCCTGAGAATTTTAACTCCTAAATATATTAAGTACCTCTTACATATATCCACTTTGGTCAAATTCTATCCCTGCTCATTTTGCCCTGTGTCTTTTGCCTTCTAACTCAGCTTCTCACATTCACGCTTCTCCTTTACAAATGGCAGGTGTAGTGATCTCGCTAAGACATGCGCTGGATTATCCGAGCCCATTCTCCGAAAGCCCTTCATTCTTAAGGATCTGTGATGTGGTCTGCACAGGGTGGGAAGGTGGTGGTGGTGGGGAAAACCCAGGAGCAGCCAGGGCCAGAAGGGTGAGGAGAGAGCCAGGGCAGAGGGCATGGGCAGCTTGTCAGCTGACACTGCGGTGGTGGAAAAGCTGAGGGAGCTGTGTGGTGAGCTGAAGACAGAGGAGAAGGTGAGGACGCTTTGCGCAGTGAGATGAGGGGTACAGCCGGGGCATTTTGCCACCCCAGGATCCTTTCATGTAAATATTCCAGGGTGGATCCTGCTTTCCCCTCCTCTTCTTCCTCCTCTACATCAGTGAAGATGTTGGCTGTTTAGATAACACTTCCCCACACTCTCCAGCCCACGGCTTGTCCGGCCTGTGGACGCCCATGCCCGCAGCAGCTTGCTGTGGTCTTCTTCAGCTCTCCCCAGTGTGCAGCCGTTTGCGTCTGTGGCTCGGTGCTTTTCTCCTGCCCGGCTGTAACTCGCAGGCCCCAGTGCTCTGGCTTGTTTTGCTTGTGGTTGTGTCCCGAGGATGAGCAGAGTGCTTAGCACATGGTAGGTGCTAAATACGTATTTGTCAGATAAGTGATTGATTGAATGAAAAAATTGACAGCCCCCACAGTAAATGTTTACTTTAATTTTATGTACTTCTAAAAGTATATTCTAGAGATTCCGCATCTCCTGCAAATAAATAGAAAAAGGCACATGGGGTCGTGACTGCGGACACTGACGGTGGGAGCTGGAAACAGAAGCCCCCCGTGGGAACCTCCTAAATGCTCTTCTCCTTCTGATCTGCCACCCTACGTCAAGCCTTGTGCCAGTTTCTTCATCTTTTACGTTTCTAGAAAGGGTATACATTTTCTGCTTTTCCAACATATTTTGTAAATATACTACAAAACTCCTTAATTGCAGGAAAGTTAGATATTTGAAGTTATAGTCGATTTTTCTAAAACACTAATTCCACCGAGGAGTTTGACCTCGGATCCAAATTCCTCACTGGTGCCATGGGAGCTCCCTTTGCTTGGATGGCATTCCCCCTTCCTGCTCTCAGGAACGCTGACCCTACTGGGTCTTCCAGGTAGGACGCTTCCCTCCCAGTTCTCAGTGGCATCAGTTCTCCTCGTCACAACAGAAATGTCACTTCTGCTAAGAGGGCTTCTTTGACTAGCACATTTAGGGAGCAGCCTCCCAGTTTTCTTTATTGTAGGTAATTTACATCTGTGCTTTTCAGCCGCCTATACCCTCAGCAGATATAAGCTCCTTGAGGACACGGCTGTTTTTCTCGTGAACTATTGAGTCATTGGTGTTTGCAAAAGCTTCTGACACAAAGCTGTTGCTTAGTAAGAATTCATTTGATGAATGAAAATATACTTAGGTGGATATTTAAGTCCATTCCAAGAATTTGAAGAACTAAAGAATTAATATTAAATTTTAGAAAGCAAAAGCAATATAACAGGTTTTATTTTTAAGCTGAGTAACTTTTTAGATGAATGGTATAGACATTTATGAAAATGACCCTCAGATTATAGGATTAAAAAGAACTCCCAGTGTGGAGAGGCCAAACTCTGGCAGTAGGCTGATCTACTTGAAGTCATAGATAAACGTGATGTGTGCAGTGGGCTAACCTATACCTCCCTCAGATTCCTATGCTGAATGATTGTCGCCCACATGAAGATATGTGGGGGTGGGGCCATGGGAGGTGATGCGGTTCAGAGGAGGTACTGATGGTAAGCCTCCTGGGGGGATTGCTACCCTCGTGAGGAGAGATATCAGAGCTTGCCATGTCTGAGCGAACAGGTGGCCATCTGCAGCCATTCTGGCACCCTGACATTGGACTTCCAACCCTCAGAATTATGATAAAATAAGTTTCTGTTGTGGAAGCCCCATGTTTAAGGTATTTTGTTATAGCAGCCGAGCTGGCTAATACAATATACATTCTGAAAGTATTAATTTTATATACTGGTAATTCATTAAAGAAAAGAAAGTGTTTACATATGGTTATACTAGGGCCCCGCCCATGGCCTAGCGTCTGCTTGGTTAATCAAAAATGTCGAATCAAGTGCAAAGTAGTAAAAAATTTTCAAGGTGATTCTCCAGTCTCTCAAGGGAATAGGAAAAAAACGTTCATAATTCCATTTTACTAGTAAAAAAATACAATCCCTTTGTCCACCTCTTGCCCCTCGGCTTTCCCTTCGACACACTCCTCACCCCCTGGAGCCTGACCCCCTTGCTCTCAATGAGATGTGTTCTAGGACTGACAGGTGACCCCTGCTTTTCTCCCCTTGCCCCACCTTCTCTCTAGTGCGGTGAGGGCGCTGCCACGGAAATAAGGTTTGGCTCCCTGAGCCCTGGGTGGATCTCAATCAAAGATGTCACAGACTCTCTCGGCCAGCAGCCTCTCTCACATGGAGAGTTTTCCACCCTGTCTGGTCCCAGTGACAAGCTCTATCTGTGACTCATGCACGCATCCTTTTGTCTCTGGTCCATGTCTTGGCGTGTCCTGTGAATTTCTTAAGTTTATAATAGAAATCAAGCTGTTCAAGTATCTTCAAAACCGACTTAGTTTTAAGTTCCTTAGCAGCCTCCGAGCTGTAAGGGACCTGGCAGGTGCATCTGCTAGGGGATGGATGAAGCCATGCACTGTGGCCCTCGTTGGCTGTCCTTGGCAGTCACTGGCCATCATTGGCCACAGGCCATTTGGAAAGCCTCTGACCTCTCCACAAAAATGTCTGTGTGTGGAAGTTGGGGTAAAGACCAAATACATATTTGGTTTGCAGTGCTGTGAGGAAGGTTTTTTGATTTTACTATTAAGTGAACTTACATGTTATCTGTTGCTGTGTATAAAATGCTGAGCCTCAAATCAGTACAATTTCCTTCAAATTACAAACTAATCTGTTTGTTGTCCCCACATTTGCGGTAGACATTACTAGTTGTCAACAACAGTTCCAGTTTTCACCCCTTTTCCAGAAAGGAATACTACTTTCCCCAGCCCCGGGCCGCTGGGCAGAGTGTGGACCTACACTCTTGGTCAGGTGCAGGGCAACGTACTGAAGGAGTGCAGCTGAGGACGGACTTGGACTTGGCTTCAGAACAGCACGCTAGAAAATGCCGATGGTATCGTTAAGTGCAGTGGACGCCGCAGGTCCCAGATTTCTCATTGGTAGGCAGCTCAGATAAATCAAAGTGATTTAAAGTAAATCAGACTGCTCGGCGCATGTAGCTCAGAGGCTAGGGCGCCAGCCACATACACGGGGATGGCCGGTTGGAACCCAGCCTGGGCCTGCTAAACAACAATGACAACTACAAACAGAAAATAGCCGGGCGTTGTGGTGCACGCCTGTAGTCCCAGCTACTCGGGCGGCCGCGGAAAGAGAATCGCTTAAGCCCAGGAGTTTAAGGTTGCTGTGAGCTGTGATGCCACAGCACTCTACCGAGGGTGACATAGGCTCTGTCTCAAAAAAACCAGTCAATGAGATCAACATGGAGAATGGGAGGGAACTCTTGGTGCACAGAGCGGGCCTCTCGCGCGGTTTTCTCCCGGTTTCTGCTGCTCTCAGCGTCCTGCTCGGGAGAGCGCCCTCCGCGAGACGCTGGCGCCGCCTCCCTGTACAGCGCAGCCTCGGAGCTCAGCCCGCTGCCCTGCTGCCCAGCGCCCACAATGAGTGGCTGGGGGCCCGCCCCGCCCCGCCCTCTGCTGCCCAGCACCGACACGTGAGTGGGCGGACCCTGGGGGGCCCCTCCCCCCGCCGCCCAGCGCGCCGGTCTCTCCGGCCTGTGGTTCTTCGTCTTTCCAGCAGAAGAGGAACAAGATTCCACATGCTCACGTGCTTTGAGAGCCTCTGCCCCGTGTGTGCGAACCCAGGGGTCAACCCCCTGTGCACAGCTGGCGCGACTTGGTTAGCCGGAGTGCAGAAGCTCGAACCTCGGAAGGCTGTAGCACTTTAGGACTTGGGTTCTGGAGGTTTTCAGATACATCACTTCCTAGCAATGCGAATTAGGCAGCAAATTAACCTTTCAGAAATGCTAGTAAACTCATTTGTAAAACGGCAGCACCGCTACTACCTGCCCCGCCGGATCATCATGAGACCCGAAGGAGGGAATCCGTGGCGAGCGCCCAGGGTGGCATCTGGGGCTCAGGGAGAGCTGGGTGCACACCAGCCCTGGCCACCTGCCGTCCCGCCCCTTAGATCCTCACTCAAATCTATTCACCTCGCTGAGCTAGGGTTTATAATATTCATTTTGCTTATACGAATACGGAGGAAGAAAAGAAAACAAGGGGCACTGGAGGTTACGGCTTCAAAATATGAATTTGGGGGTGAGGGGCACAGCTTCAGTCTATAACAACCACGAAGCCAAAATATACTTTGTCAATGTGTGAACATTTTTGATGTGTAAATAAATACACTATTTTTAATGCAACAGGCTCTGCAGAAGTTCATCACACAGGTGTGATCCTGAGTCTCGTCCCAGGGAATTGAAAATTCCTGCTCTTATGCCCTGTCTTGGGAAGCCGTGGACAGTGAACCTCAAAAATGCTTATTTGCTTCATTTAATGATGAACCAGAGACGTATTGCTAGTTCATAAAGTCAACTCAGGAAGTTGAACTGGAGTGAACGCTTTCCCCTGAACTTAACTATTGCAAGCTTGCCTTATGAGGGGAACCAATGATGCTTAAAGGAGAATAAATACCATTCTCTGCACCCCACTTGAAGAAGAGGAAGTAGCCCCATGTTTATAGCAGAAAGATTTTGTTCTACAGTCTAAGGCCACACTGTTTAGAAGTCCAAGTGATTTGGCCTCATTATGTTCAAGAAATGTTTGACACCATCTTTGTAAGAACCTGTTGGATATGTTTTTCAAAGGTTCTCAAGCTATTGTGTTTCTGTATAGCACTATTTCACAGTGGTATCCACTATTTAGGGTTTCTGCTTCTCGTTTTCTCTTTGAAAGCAAAAACTAGAATCTCAGGAGCTCAAATTGTTCTGAAAAGCAGAGGGTTCCTGGAGTGATGGGCAGGGCCCTTACTTCTGTCAGAAGACTTGGGCAGTATGAAGGTTGAGGTGTGGATGATCATACAGTCTTGATTCTCCTTAACTGGTAATCTCACCTTCACGGGAAGATCTCTAATCTTAGAGTCTGGCACACTCCAGTAAGTAAGGTAGTGAAAGTGACTTGCATAAAAGATGGATTCCTGGAGCAACATTCGTCTTGAAGGCAGAAAATGAGAGTTCAAAGAGCAAGTTCCATTTTTTTTTTCTCTCTGTTGTAGCATCATCATAGCTCACAAGCAACCTCAAACTCCTGGGCTCAAGCAATGAGGCTCCTGTCTCAGCCTCCTGAATAGCTGGGCCTTCAGGTTGTGCCATAACGCCTGACTCATTTTTGTTTTTAGTAGAGACAGGGTCTCGCTCTTGCTCTGGGAGGTCTCCTGAGCTCAAACAATCCACCTGCCTTGGCCTCCCAGAGTGCTGGGATTACAGGCATGAGCCACCACTCCCAGCCACAAGTTCCATTTTCCCTGAAGCTGAAACCTATGACCAGTCATGGCCACATGTCTCTGGTTCTTCTTGGCCACAGAAGGCCTGGTTGGAACTCATGGCTATTTCAGATGACAACATGGCCCAGCTGAAATTCTTGTGGTCCATTAATCCTGCTAAACGTCATCATTGTTTTTAGTGGATGAAGAGTTTCCCTTTAAAAATGATAGCCACGATAGTCTACTTACGAAATTTTATAGTTATTTTAAGCTTTTCTGTAATGGTTTTATAATAAATAGCTTAAATAAAAGTAAAGGACTCCAGAAGTAATACTCATGTTGCCCCTCTACTATTTGGCAACCCCCATGACTCCGTAACTGTCCCCAAACCCTTGTCTCTCCACCAGACACCTGCTGGGTCTTCCTCTGTCACACGTACCTCATTATGTCATGGCTACCCTGGCCCTTTCTCCTCAGCCCCTCAGTCTCATTCAGTCTCGCCCTTGAAGTACAGGACTGCTCAAACCAGATGATCTGTCTCCAGCATAATTAATGCAGAAAGCCAGAAAGTTCACCTAGGTGATGTTTAAGGCATTATTTAGCCCTGAAGTTTCTATAATCCACTGTCTCATCTTTGTAATATACTTCCTTGTTTATCCCCTAAAGGCAATATAAATCTTTTATCCACCTTCAATCAAAGAAGCATCCATGTTCTTTGACTGTTTCTTGAGCTTCTGTCTCTCTTCTATGCTGCCAGGATTGTTTTCTACAGTACATTTCACCGTTCTTTAGTTTTGAGGCAATGCAAGTTTTACAACATTTCCAAACTCAGACTCCAGTATCTCAGTAAGCAAAGCATTTGGCAAGTCCCCAAATTTAAAAGAGTTTCTGATGTATGTTCTAAATTTTCCCTTGTTTCTCCTTTCCCTATACTGAGTAAGCAATTATTTTTGCCATCCTTTCATCACTTGTCTCGGTTCGTGAGCCCCCTGAGGCTTGCAGCCAGACAGTACAGAGGTAGTTCCTCTGAATGATAGTCCGCGGACAGTCAGCGTTTCCCTGGGTGGGGCTATCTTCTCTTTGCAATCCAAACAACCAAACCAAAATAAAATCGCAGCAATGTTTCTGGCGTATAAACAGCATGTCTTCTTTGGTTCACTTCCTGACACCTCCCCAGGCTGTTTGGGTTTTTGCAAACATCCTTACTGGCTTCAGGAAGGGTGGGATGAGATTGTTTAGTTGTTTAAGGAGTACAGAGGTCTCATCAGACAGGAGTTCCTAAACGAACCAGGCCCAGAAAGAGCAGGCACTCCGGGGCAGCGGGGCAAGGAGCGGAATGGTGGTGGAGGCACAGAGCAGGTCTGGAAGGGTCTGGGGAAAGCAGTTTCCTTCCTAGCAGGTTTGATCATGTGCAGCTATAAAGTGTAGCACAAGCGCACTCAGAACAACCTGCCATCCACTTTTCGGACTAGCAAAGTTGTGAACGCCACTTTTCCAGACACCACATCAAGGGAAAATGGCCAAGTCTTTCTCCATTTAAGGGTGGGGCCGACCCTCGGTCTAGAGTGTTCAGTAGGACGCATGTAACGACAGAGCATGTCACGTCACGGACAAGGGTTCACGAATACACCTGCAAGAGAAAAAAAACCCCTTACCTTTCTATTTTTCTTTTTTCTTTTTGGAACTAAAAAAAAGAATGAGGACAAGGGGATGCAAACAATGTAAAAATCAAAAGCTCGTCTGGCATTTAATTAACTTTTCCTTCTGTTTGTCAAATGGGAGTTGGATTTTATTTGTATATATTCTAAGGGTCCCGATCTGCTCATGAAATCCTTGGGGCAGATTTCGGAAGCGGTGCTTTGGGAGAACACTTTTCAGGGCAGAGTAATGGCTCGGTTCTGCCGACTTTCCCTTCTGCTTCCTGTGTACCGCAAAATAGTCATTGCACGGATGTTGAGGCCCGCAGTGAGGGAAAAGAAGCTCTGGAAGCCACTTTGCCATCTCGGCACTGGCCCAGGTCCCTCATTGTTTTACCCGAGGCCAGGGGGTCTTCTTGATTTTCCAAAACAATCAGGAACTGCTTTTCCACGAGTACTCTCAGGCCCTCCTTTGTTAAGCAGCCTTTATCCCTGGCCAGTCTGTGAAACGGAGACATCGTGGTTTCTTTGGTACGTTCCATTTGAGATGGCATTCTGCTGAGGGCTACTGAAGTCTGAGTGGAGAAGCGTGGTGGACGCTGGCGAGCTGGGGCCCTGGGTGGCAGCGTGGTGCACCTTTTCTTTGTCCTTCCTCTGACAGGAGCAGCTGTGACATTCTGAATGACAAAGAAGGATCAATTTGCAGAGACCCTGAACCAGATTGTTTACACATGAAAAATATGTGACTTTGAGGAGGGTTCTGGGAACAACACAAATTTCCACGTGTGTATTTGGGCATTTGTACCGCCATGTTTCTGCCACACGTAACTGCATTGCACAGACGCACCTGTGCAGCCGTCCAGTGGCTCTGGGCGGACCCAAGCCCAAGCTGTGCATCAGTCTTCACAGCTAATGTTTTTAGACTTTTCTTTGTTGAAAGTAAGTTTCCAAAATACAAAATATATACATAATGGATTTTTCTACTTTCTCAAAGCGTCCTTTTGTTTGTGGGATAGCTTTAATGTGATGTCCCCACTGCTGCACAGAAATGTCTCACTAACTTCTTTAATCTGTTTCCATGAGATTGTAGTGAAAGTGCTTTTAACATCCAAGAGTCCCAGGGATCTGCAAAGTGGCTTAGGAAATAGCTCAGAATGGTTATGCATTGGCCGTATATAAATATTCTCTGCCTGCTCTGTAAGCTATTCTGAAATAGGTGTCCTGTTCGCTGGGTTTTGCTGTGGCCTGATAGTACCTACGACTCACGCTGTAACTTTAGGGTAGCTTTTGTGTTTCTGCCTCGTGCCCTCTGAGCAGAATATTCTTCAGGTGGAATTTGTCAGGTAACTAGTGTGAGCAGTTCTCCGAGGGGCCTGGTAAACTCTGAACTTAATATGTGAGCTAAATGTTTTCATTAAAGCAAACACTGTTTCCCCCAGACTGCTAGGACTTTATGAAGAGGGGTGAGCTGGACGGTTAGAGTGCTCATACCACATTGTGTTCGGACACTGGTCACTTCAGTCTCCCTCGATGGAATTAACTATCAATTAGTCTGTCCCTCCTGGCTCCAGGCCAGTGGCGAAATGATGGTCCTTGTCTGCAGGTTGTATGCCAGCATCTGCAAGGAAGGTGGTTGGATATCCGTCAGGTGGCAGGTTTGGACGTTGTTTAGTTCACTGAGAGCCTCAGTGTTATTTCAAGGTTCCATATAGTTCCAGGGCATGCCTCACTAGAAAATGTTATCTTGGTGAAGAGTAGGCAAGGAGACAATAGAGTTGTCTGGGCCCAGGAGGGTACTGTTTACTCAGAAGGAGCTAGCAGGTGCTCGGCAGGGCACTCAGGTTCATCTGGGATTGGAGGTGGTAGAGGAAAACAACTACCACAGAGTGGGAATCTCTTACCTGGACAGGCAATGCCTGATCAGCCCCCCTGACTGAGAGGGCTTTCTTGTAGGTGTGTTATCTACTAGCTTTTTCTTCCCACAGTTGGTAATATAGCCTGTTAAATGGGCCCAAAAGGCTAGCAAAGATGGTGTCAGATTTTGTTGATTTAGAAATATTTTAATGTCAATCTTGAACAAATCTCATTCTACCCAGTTTTCTAACTTTGCTTTGGGTTAGAATGCTAATCAAATTGATGGTAACCTCTTACTACAATTTCTGCTCCTGTCAAATTTGGTTTGCAATTTTTATTGCCATTAGGTGATTGTATTTTCCTTACCATTTTGTCACTTTTTATTCTGATTTTCTAAAAGACAAAAGACTTCTATCTGGGTTAATTTAATTAACATTTTAAAATCTTCATCACAACAGAGTAGAAAGAGCCTAGGAAATGGAGTTGCCTTGGCTTTATGTCCCAACTCTTTACGACCTGACATTTGGTGAATCACTGGGTAACTGGCTCCCCATTTTTTCATCTGTAAACTAGGGATTGAAACACGTATCCTACTCCTTCAAAGAGTTGTGATGATCAAATGAAATAATAGATATGAAGGTATTTTATAAATCCTAATATGAATAACTATTATGATACCTTTAAATCTCGGGAATTTTTATGTAGGTTTTTATGAAAAATGCTTGATAAACAGGGGTACTGTAAGAATAACTTATTGCAAACTTTTTGCTTATGTGATGTGCTGTATAACACCATGTTCTTGGTTAGGAAACAGCTCTGGTTTGTGGTGTTTTTTATTCCTTGGTGTTTTCTGTTTTGTGGTGTTTTCTATTGTATGTTAGCTCTGAGAACTTACATGAACAAAATGCACTAGTGAAGAAACTCCATTCTTATTTTTTATTATACAGATATATTCTATTTATTGTTTCAATTATATGTTTAATTTTATATAAGCATAAGAGGTTTTCCTACCATTGCAAACATTTGATTTTCATGTTCAAAATCTCATTTTGTAGACTGGGAATTTTGCTCCTATTAATTTCCCAGAATAGGTGATTTGAAGGGACATTTCACTAAAATTAGATTCCAGATATCTAACGATAACTTTCAATGTATCCCTGAGTTCACCAGAAAGTAAGAAAAAATATATGAATAAAGATTAAAAAACCTAAACAAAAACAAAAGAACAGAGATTCAAGACCATAATAAGAGAGAACAGCAAATAAACACCTGGAAAGTGGTCTTGAGATCAAAAGCCTAGGTCAGCATCACTGTACAGAAAGGGTTGAGAACCTCAAGGGTGGAGAAGTCTCACCTAAACAGAGTTTTCCAAATAGAGACTGGAGTGGACAGAGGTGAATAGTACCTCTGGCTCCTGAGAGACACAAGAGCTGTCTCCTCTAGTTGAGAGATTTGTTAGTTTAGGTGCTAGAATCACTATAGATTAAATGAAGTAAAGTAGGAGTTCATAAATAATTGCCCAAAACAAAAGTCTAAACCACTATGAAAGAAACTAAGCCAAAACAACAAAAGTTTTATGTAAAACCTTATTTAAAAATATTGGGATATCAGATATAGAACATAAAATAGTTACAAATGCAAGTTTAAAGTAAAAACAAAGTAATTAAAAAAAAACACTAAGTGAAGGTTTACGAAGCTGACTGGGCAAAACTAAAAACAAAATGAACCATATGGCAATTTTAGAAATGGAAAACAATGTTTAAAATGTAAAACTCAATGAATGGGTTCAAGGGAAGGTTAGACGTATATGAAGAAAGAATTCATGAACTTGAAAACAGATGTGAAGAAATAAGTCTGTATACTGAAAATATGGAATTTTTTTTTTTTTATTGTTGGGGATTCATTGAGGGTACAAGAAACCAGGTTACACTATTGCATTTTTTGGGTAAAGTCCCTCTTACAATCGTGTTTGGCCCCCAAAAGGTATGGCACACACCAAGACCCCACCCCCCTCACTCCTTCCCTCTCTCTGCTCTTCCTTTCCCCACCTCTCCCTCATTCTTTCTCTCTCTGTTCTCCCCTTCCCTCACCCCCACTGTGTCATTAATTGTCCTCATATCAAAATAGAGTACATGGGATTCATGCTTCTCCATTCTTGGGATGCTTTACTAGGAATAAAGTGTTCCACTCCCATCCAGGTTAATACAAAGGCTGTAAAGTCTCCATTTTTTTAAATGCCTGAATAGTATTCCATAGTGTACATATACCATAGCTTGTTAATCCATTCCTGGGTTGGTGAGCTTTTAGGCTGTTTCCACATTTTGGCGATGGTAAATTGAGCTGCAATAAATAGCCTAGTGCAAGTGTCCTTATGACAAAAGGATTTTATTCCTTCTGGGTAGATGCCCAGTAATGGGATTGCAGGATCAAATGGGAGGTCTAGCTTGAGTTCTTTGAGAGTTCTCCATACTTCCTTCCAAAAAGGTTGTATCAGTTTGCAGTCCCACCAGTAGTGTAAAAGTGTTCCCTTCTCTCCACATCCACGCCAGCGTCTGCAGTTTTGAGATTTTGTGATGTAGGCCATTCTCACTGGAGTTAGATGGTATCTCAGGGTGGTTTTGATTTGCATTTCTCTAATAATTAGGGATGATGGGCATTTTTTCATATGTTTGTTAGCCATTCATCTGTCTTCTTTAGAGAAGGTTCTATTCATGTCTCTTGCCCATTGATATAGGGGATTGTTGGCTTTTTTCATGTGGATTAATTTGAGTTCTCTATAGATCCTAGTTATCAAGCTTTTGTCTGATT
>CAUYON010103778.1:0-23247 GCA_963573935.1 Arctocebus calabarensis
AATAAATTCAAAGGCTCGGCCCCTAATGCTCAGTGGTTAGTGCATCAGCCACGTATACCAGCGTTGGTGGACTCAAACCTGGTCGGGCCTTCTAAAACAACACAATGACAACTACAACAAAAAAAAATTAGTCGGGCATTATGGCAGGCGCCCGTGGTTCCAGCTACTTCGGCCTTTTAGCTGAAGTAAGAGAATCGCCTAAGCCCAAGAGCTGGAGGTTTCTGTGAGCTGTGACACCACGACACTCTACCAAGAGTGACACAGTGAGACTCTGTCTCAAAATAAATAAATAAGTAAATAAATTCAAAGTCTACTTCTCTGTGTTATTTCTAGTATGAGACTATAAAATGTTTCACTGTAGAAATTCATCTAAAAAGTTCCCCTGCCTTGTTACTCTCCTTTTCTGACATTTTGCTGTTGCGACTGACCTTTTATCCATTCCCTCTTCTCTTTATAGACTTCTCTTCATCCTTGTACCTTCCTTCTTAAAACAACTTTCTTAGCTTATAATGACTTCTGCTAAGCTTCTTTCTTCTAGGCTGTTACTGCTGTCTCCATTGGCTGTACTTCTCATCTTGCACTTGTGACGTGTTTGTTCTGATGCTTCCAGGACTGAGATCACTTCCAGTTTTTGTGGTTTCAGTGATGCAGAGGACTTTGAAATCCTCAGTTCCAAGCCTGACATCTCTCCCAAGTTGGACTATAACTAGTTTTAAATATACCAGTTGAGAGTTTCACTAACACCTGAAATTTAACATTTTTTTACTTCCAACAAGATCTCTTCAACATGTGTAAAGGCAAATTCATTTTATTTTTACTTAACTTTACTTCTTATATGCGATTTTAATTATGACTACCATCTTTCAGCCAGTTATACAAGCTTAATACGATAACCTTGGAGTCCTCTTTAACCTTTTATTCTCTTCTTTCAAGCAGTTCTGAAAAATTTCCCCCAGTTGAGTGCTGCTCACCCTTATATCTAGTTTTCTTAAAAGTAGCTGCTTAAGAATTTTCCTTATCCTTAGTTTCACTTTTGCCATCCAGGGCTAGGGACATTTGTCTGACTGTGTGTAAGACAGAAGTTGAGGACCAGGGTCAACAAATCTCAGGGTCACAAAATAAATGTGTTTACTTTGTGGGCCACATCTTTTCTGTTGCAACTTAACTTATTCCTGGTAGCACCAACGCAGTCTAGACAATAGTGAACAAACTGGCATGGTTGTATTTTAATAAAACTTCACTTAAAAAAAAAACTGGTGGCCAACCAGATTTGGCCTGAGGATGTGGCTGTAGTTGCCACCTTCTGCCCTGTAGAATTAACTTACAGCCCCTCACATTGGCATTTGAAGCCCTTCATTAATAAGCCCCTCTGTTAATAAGTTTGTCTCCCATTAAATTCATCAGTGGACCTTCCTCTCCAAACAGATGATTGTTGCTTTATGTGTGCGTTCTCAATATACCAGGATGCCAAAAAAAAAGTTACGCGTATTTTAAGAGATCCTGTTGGAAGTCAAAGCAGTTATTCCCAAAAAGTGTGTGAATTGCAGGTAAAATGAATGTGTGAAGCATGTCCAGGTGCACTTGACCAGTAAGAGTGCCTTTGATTCAATGCATAGATAAGATCTCTTAAAATGTGCATACATTTTTTGGCACCCTCTGTATATGTTGGAAACCGTATATTTGACAAAGGGTTTGTATCCAGAATATTAAAAAGCTTATATTAGGAATATTTAAAGACCTCTACAATTTTGAACACCCCTTCCTTTTCTGCATGTCCTTCCCTCTTGTCAACGTCCTATGCTTTTGTCAAGATCTAAACAGAGATTCCTATTCTTTGTGATGCTTTTTCCAAAGTTGTGAGTCCCTACTCTGAAGTTCTATAGTACTTACATGTAACACTCAATCAGGGCTTAGTTTTTTATCTGTTAACAGTTCTCCTTAGGGTGGCAGGCCTTAAAACTAGATAGTAAACCCCTTAGTGGCAGGGGTTTCCATGACTATTGCCTCGTCAGCCATTTCATTCTTCTACAATGGGATATGATTCTCAAAGTGATGGAGTGTTTGCATCCGTATTCTGTACAGTATATGTGTATCTATTGCTTTTGTAGTACAAACTCCAAGTCAGGAGTGGGCTGTCAATAAAAACAGTAAGTACCTCTGAAAATTTGCCTCTCCATAAATAAAAACGGTGGCATAAATTTTCAGGATGAGCTTTTTCAGAGAAAGCTTGCAGAAGCCTATGAAGCAAGAGTGAAATTTCTGGCATTTTAACTTGCCTTAGTCCCATCCCCCACTCTCCAGATCTGCAGTAGCCTTGAAAATGAACAGCCTGCTCTCCCACTTCAGCTGCTGGCACCTAAAGGGCAGAATGGAGGTGGAGCTCTTAAAGCCTCATTGCCATAGAATTGCTATTATTTCATCTGTCTGATTGTTCCCTGGAACACTGCGCTTACAAGGTCATCTATATGTGACCTGATTTGGAGCTTGCCTAGTGGAAAAAGCCTTCTCTGTGTGTAAGGAAAAGGGACATTTTTCAAAAACAATTGCAGGCAAGTATTTTAACTTCATGACTGCCTGAGGTATGGATAACATTTAGGACAAACAATAGACTATCCAAAAAGCTTAAAAGGAAAAGCTGGGGAATGAAATGTTTGTAAGTGCTCTGAAGAGCTGTGCGTTCCTTGGAATCTAGTAAGACAACTGCAAATACAGAGTGGTATATATATTCAGGAAAGGCAACAAACAGTCAAATTCTGAGGAGTAGGCAGGAGATTCACAGCAATAAGTGGTTGAAAAGCAAGAAAGCATTTTTCAAGCATGTTGCCAAAGGTGTGCATCTACTGCTGCATTTTTCCATATTTCAGTTGGATCTTGCTTAGTATCAAGCAATGACTTTCAAATGTCATCTACTGAGAGCTGAATTAATTTTATCTGTAGTTCTTTAGGTGCTTTGGTGATATCAAGTAGGTGAGGCTGAAATGCTAATTTCAGTGTGACATGGCCATGATTCTCAAAGTCAGTGAACCTTTCATTGTATTCCCCAGTTAAAAGGTCTATAACAGCTGCATATTGCTCACATGATTCACATATATTATCCTTTGCTAACTACCCTGGGATCTTTGCTAACTGGGGAAAATGTTCATTTATAATTTCCTTCTAAAGAAATATTTCAAAAAAACAGCTTTTTTCTAAATGTTTGAGTTTTTTGCCAAGTCTGTATCACATATAGACTTACTTTTACCTTGCAAAGAAATACTCAGGTCATTTTGATTTGACAAGATATCACAAAAATGCAGCAACAGAAATCTTTCAATAACTTACCATGCTGATTCTGTTCTTTATACAATTTAACTGTTCTCACAGAGATACAATTTTAGCTAACACATGTCCCAATAATAGCTAGCTAACGCCCAATAGGAGTCTCAATAATAAAAATCCACACGGAATACTTCATTGTTCAACTTTATTGTTACAATACTGTTACAGTATGGGGGATGTTATATTACATTTGCATGAATATAATTAACAATACTCATAAATTGTTGCAAAATGTCACTTAGAGTAATAGTTTTAGTACAGAGATTTTTGTGGGTACGTAATACAATGAAATGAGAAGATCTAGCTCTGTCATTACTTTTTTTTAATCTGTGAGTACGCCATCTGTACGTACATACACTAAATTGACCAAATTTATCTTGAAATGAGAGCATCTAGATCCATTAATGCTTTTTTAATCTGTGCAATAAACCCTTCATGTTTTCCTGTCATGGAAGGTGCACTGTTTGTACATACACTTAATAAATTTAGCAAATTCAGTTCAACTTCACAACATGTATCTTGAAAGTTGTTGAAGATATTCATATACCACGTTCTGTTTGCAGAAGTGCACAAAGCGAGTAACTGTTCGTAGCAAAGAAAAGTTTTTGTGATAACCTGAAGTATAAAACCTGTGCTGATTCAGTACTATCAGTTGATTCGTACAAGGCAGTTGAATAAAACATACTTTCCTTATGAATTATTGCACAAACTTCTGTTAAGTTCAAGGCTAATTCATGCTGCTGATCAATTACAGTTCTTCACGAAAGAGGCAGTTATTTGTACTTTAAAACATTATCAGAGTCTTAGCATCTACCACTTCAACAAATGCATTCTTTCACAATTTCTACATCACTGAATTCCCTTTTTTCCCCCACATGTATAAGCTGCTTTATATGTTGCTTCAGTGTCATTATTTCCAGGTCTTACTGCTGCTTGAAAGAAATTATTTTTGCTTTTCTTTTCATCTTTTAATTTCTGTAACACAATGTTTCATGCCTCTCCCTCTAATTTAAAATATTTGTGGTCCTTATGAATGTTATAATGCCAATGAGCATTGAGTTTCTTTAATGCCGATATTACAGTATCACAAAGGAAGCGAATCATGTTATCTTTAACAGAAACAGGATAACATTGCAATTCCCAATTCTCATTTAAAAATCTGTTGTCTTTCTTCATTGTTCTCTTGGTGGTCTTTCACATGATGGTCTGTTAAGCAGATAGTAAAAAATATTGTTGAGCTGTGCAACTATTCACAAATTCCACTTCAAACAGAAACACAGTATACCATTGTCAAAAGCTGATGACAGACTGGTGTAGTCCACCTCCATAAACTCTCACCAACCAGCCTCTTGGGGTAATGGTGCCAGTCCAGCAGGGATGGTGTTAGAACTAAATCATGAGCCATCAATTTAGCCCTTATAGCTTACTAATATGCTAATCGGGCTAGTCAGTCTGGGAGGATTGCTTTGTTGAAACTTATTTTATTCTTTAGTATTTTAAATATGTTTGTCTTAAAAACATAAAAGACAACCAAAAATGTATTAATAAAAATAAAAGGATTTGTTCCGTAAAATTTGGATTCAGTCAAAAAGCCATTCTTACAGACCTAGAAAGCTACATGTGACCTGCAGTTTCCACCCCTGGTCTAGCTATAAGCAGATTGTCTGTTTGCTGGGATTTTCCCAGTACACCTGATAACACGTTCTTGAAGAATGTCTTACAAGTATCCAGTATTTATAGACATTTTTACTCACAAATACTGAACAGCAATGAATTGAAATATTTTCACTGTACATTTTGAAAATATGCAGAATGATAGTGGAAATGGTACCTATGATTTCATTAAAAGCAAGGTAGAATATTTTAATTGATCTTTATTTCTTTTAGGGTTTAATGAAGAAATTCATTCGATGTTCTACACGGGTAACTGTGGGAACTATTAAAAAATTTCTAAGTTTAAAACTAAAACTTCCAAGTTCTTATGAGGTAAGTTAAACTGTATTTAACCTTGATCATTCTGATAATTTTGAAGTAAAATTTTAGTAAAAGAAATGAAAATTAAGTGAGAATATATTTAAATTAATTTTTATACTTAAAATTTAATTTAATTTTATTATATATATATTTTTTTCTTTCTTTTTTTTTTTTTTTTTTTTTTTTGAGACAGAGCCTCAAGCTGTCACCCTGGATAGAATGCTGTGGCGTCACAGCTCACAGCAACCTCCAGCTCCTGGGCTCAAGCGAGTCTCCTGCCTCTTCCTCCCAAGTAGCTGAGACTACAGGCACCTGCCACAACGGCCGGCTATTTTTTTGTTGCAGTTTGGCCAGGGCTGGGTTCAAACCCACCACCCTCAGTATATGGGGCCAGTGCCCTACTCACTAAGCCACAGGTGCTGCCCTTAAAATTTAATTTTAGAATATAATATTTTATTTATGTAATAAGTATTTTCTAATTCAACATATTCTGAGTAAAATAGGATATTAATACATTTAGTTTTTTATAACTAGAGGAGATACTTAAAGGACTTAAGTACTACCAAAATAAATGTACCAGGTAAATGGATTTAGTTTTTTTAAGACCAGCATGCTTTATCTAATCTTATTTTATATCTGAGGTCTTTGAGATCTATTATTACCAATTCTTTATAGACTTCTTCAAAATCTAAAACATTGTCTTTTTACTAAAAGGAATTTCATAATGTTCATTTAGTTCCATGATATGCAAAGGTGATTTTGTTTAGCAGTAGGTAAAGCCAACATAATGTGTTTGCATAAATCAATTTACGAGTATTTACAGGAGAGGTAAATTGCCCTGATATTGATAACAGCATAGTTTATAATATGTTCACCATTTAGAGAATGTTTATGATCCTAGGCGTATAACAATAACACAGTGAGGAAGTCAGGCTACAATTTCTCACCTGCCCAAATGGAAAATCTTGCAACTTTTATTAATTTCCCCTTCCTCCCCTTTTGGTTCTGATAGCAGCATCTAAAAAATGAAAGACCAGGACTAGTTTCTGAGTTAGAGACAGCTAAGGCAGCATGGTTTTTCTGGCTTATATGCAGTATTATGAATATCATAAAGAGTTATAGGGGAAATAAAATGTAACAGGATTTTAAAAAAGACATCGACAGATATCAAGTCTGTATTTTGAAGAAGCATCTATTCTTGAATTTATCTGAAAATTTATCTCAGATAATTAGTCTGTGGATTAAAAATTTGTATTATTATTTGGTCCTATGAATATTTTTTAAAATTCCAGAGACATCAACTTTTATATTAGGAAAAACTTGTGAAAGTTAAGTATCAAAAGCCAACATGCTTGGTAAAAGTAAATAACAACAATTTATAGATAGAACTCCAGTGGAAAGTAGACATTGTTTTTGATTTGGTTTTGCACTTTATTTTCTTCTTGCAAAGTACCATTTGCAGGTTTTTATCTAAGTCTTTGAGTTATCACTTTCTAGTTTTCAGGAAATTGCTACAGCTAAGAACTATTACTCTTATACTGTCTTACTTCTGGCATATATTATATTTAATGGAAGGGTAAGAGATTTGACCACTGACACCTCCTTGTCTATCCAGTGCAGGGTTTTTTTCAGTTTCCTCTTTATTTTTCTGCCCAGAATGTAAGAGGTGTGATTTAATGAAATACTTGACAGCTAAAGCTTTTGTGACAGCATTGCTAACTGGGGCAAGATGTTTTAGGTGGTAAACGACAATAATAAAAGCAGTAAAACTGATTAGTAATTGCCTCCTATCTAAGTCCCTTTCCTTCTTTATAAAGGAACTTTACAGGCAAGATAAGGAAAATGAAATTATCTACTTTGTTCTTTTATTTATTTATTTATTTATTTATTTATTCATTTATTTATTTGCAGTTTTGGGCCAGAGCTGGGTTCCCTCCTGAGTAGCTGGGACTACAAGCGCCTGCCACGATGCTCGGCTATTTTTTTGTTTTGCAGTTCAGCCGAGACTGGGTTTGAACCAGCCACCTTCAGTATATGGGGCCGGCACCCTACTCGAAGAGCCAAAGATGCCGCCCCAGAACCAAACATTTTTACCAAAAGCACCGCCTCATAAAGTATTAACAATTCAGACATAAGTAACATGAAGCAGTTTATCTTGGTCCCACATACCTGTATCTCAGGTTCACGCACATAATTTATAAATGCAATGTAAACCATGTCTCTGTAACCTTACAGGCTTTAAGACATACTTCTGTAACTGTCCCTTACTGAATAAGAAGAAACCGTAGCAACCACACAGCTCTTCTGCCTTCTGAATTCATCTCTAAGAATTCTTTCATCTTCCCAAGATTTGAAAGGGCTGCTTTCTTTTCATTAGTTTGTTGAAGAGGGAAATGAATGTGGATACAGTGAATTATGGGGCATTTCCAGTAATTACTGAAAGCTAGCTTGATACACAGGCCAGTATCTCCCGGGCCATTGGACCCCTCTGGTTTGCTTGGTTGGTAATGTGTGTAATACTTATAGAATCTGTTTACCACCTTGAATGAAACAAAAGGGTACTTATTAATGCTCACTTTTGCTCTAAGTCACAGGAACAAAACAACCCTCAAATCCTTAAGAAGGCCACAGGAACTGTGGCTATAATTCACCAATTTGACAAAGCATAATTAAACAAATGTTTATTGTAGATAAACAAAATACTATTTCAGTTCTTTACCTATTAAAAACAAACTTATAATATTTCATTTGAAGTGTGGAAACCAGAAAGAATAAAATAAATAATTCTGGGTCTGGCTAGACTGACTACAATCTTAATCTTTAAAGAGTATATTGCTAATTGTATTAGATATAGGAAACCATTGATTTTTTTTTAAGTGATTTACAGTGACTTATGTGAACCTCGAAATGTTTCTCAGTATTTTATTAACTATTAAAAGAACAAAGTAGGGCAGCACCTGTGGCTCAAAGGAGTAAGGTGCCAGCCCCATATGCCGGAGTTGGCTGGTTCAAACCCAGCCTCAGCTGAACTGCAAAACAAAAAAATAGCCGGGCATTGTGGCAGGCGCTTGTAGTCCCAGCTACTCGGGAGGCTAAGGCAAGAGAATCACCTAAGCCCAGGAGTTGGAAGTTGCTGTGAGCTGTGTGATGCCACGGCACTCTACCTACGGTGATAAAGTGAAACTCTGTATCTACAAAAAAAAAAAAAAGTTTGTTTCTATTTAAATAGTGGATAATACTCCTAGTTTGTTATAACTATTTGAATCTTTTTGAACTTTGAAAATGTGTAAAATATGAGTGCGGCGCCTGTGGCTCAGTGGGTAGTGCACCGGCCCCATATACTGAGGTTGGCGGGTTCAAACCCGGCCAAACTGCAACAACAACAACAAAAATAGCCGGGCGTTGTGGCGGGCGCCTGTAGTCCCAGCTACTCGGGATGCTGAGGCAGGAGAATTGCCTGAGCCCGGGGGTTGGAGGTTGCTATGAGCACTGTGACGCCACAGCACTCTACCAAGGGCGATAGAGTGAGACTCTGTCGCTACAAAAAAAAAAAAGAAAAGAAAAGAAAATGTGTAAAATACTTATGAATTGAAAATTATTCATGTTAATGGAGCTATAACTATTCTTTTTAAAGTTGGATGTGCTGTGCAATGGTGAAATTATGGGGAAGGATCATACTATGGAATTCATCTACATGACAAGATGGCGACTAAGAGGCGAAAACGTAAATTGCTTTTATATTTACTTATGTGTATAGTTATATGCCATTATGTTGTGCAAATTTAACAATATTACTTAAGAACTAAAAAGACTAGCTTGGGGAGGAGAAGAACGGGTTCCTCCTCTTATTGTTTCTCCCAACAGTCTGTGAAAATCGGTTCCGAGCCCAAGACCAAGGACTATGCTCAATGTGGTTTTGTAATAATTAAAGTGAGATTAAAACCTTATCTAAATATGCTTAGGGCTCTGCTAACCTCAAGACAGATGATGACATATTTTTTAAACTCAATAAATGATTAGAACTTTTAATATATGAAGTTGGAGTGAGGGAGACTTCTCGTCTGCCCTGACTGGCATAATTAATGGTTGAGTATTTATTTTTGGTTGTGATAAATGGCACAGATAGGGTAGAATCCCTTCTAGATGATCTTTCTACAGGTACCTCTTTTACATTGAAAGTATAAAATTGGACCAAAGGGTAAGTGAGTTTGCAGTGTTTTCTGATGCCAGAATTACACTATTGTGCCTTAGGTCCCAGGAAGTGTGGGAGAAATTATTCAAAAAAAAAAAGCCCAAAACACTTAAAAAGAGAATTTTTACTTTGAACTGTATCTTTGATTAGGATTAATTATAGGTTAAGGCATACCTGAATTATAAGTAACATGGAAATGGCTCAGTGCCCGTAGCTCAATGAGTGGGGCACTGGCCATATACACCAAAGCTGGCAGATTTGAGCCCAACCTGGGCCTGCTAAACAACAATGACAGTTGCAACCAAAATAAGAATAATAATAATAACCAGGCGTTGTGGCGGGTGCCTGTAGTCCCAGCTACTCAGGAGGCTGAGGTAAGAGTATCACATAAGCCCAAGAGTTTGAGGTTGCTGTTAGCTGTGACATAACAGCACTCTACAGAGGGTGACATGAGTAATTTATTTTTTTGAGACAGCGTCTCAAAAAATAAATTAATAAAATAATACAAGAACATCAGGGAATTTTTAGGCCCTAGGATTGTAAGGCTGATATACAAGAGCAAGGAATATAGTAGTAACACTGCCAGAAATTCTCTTCATAATCTGAGTATATGAATAAACATTAAGATTCTGTGGTGTTTATGATATATTCTCTTCTGTATCCTGGATTTTATCATATTATCTCAAGGAAATGTAAATTAATTATTAAAAAATAACATAAAACTAAAAAATTTAACCTTGCATAGGATAAGTAGAAATGAATTCAGATATAATGGGCTTGCCATGTTACAATAGCTCAAAACGATACTTTGAAAGTAAACATGTATAGAACTATTATAAAACAAACTTAATCACTTTTTGTCCTGTTCAGTGGGTAGACTATTTGGCTTTTTTTCAGAAGTGTCTTGATATGAAGCACCTAACTTTTTATATCAGAATGTGTTTTCCATTTAAGTCCCACTTAGATGACATCTTCTTTCTGAGGGTGGATGAGCCACTAGCAGAAAGAACTCAAGGGCAGGAGGAAATGTTTATATGCTAGTACCAAGTCACCACTAGTTGTGTGCCCTTGAATAACTCATCAGTTACATCTAATTGTCTTTGTATTTGGTAAATTACAACTTGACTTTCTATGTCATTTTATAGGCTTTTTCTTTTCTTTTCTTTTTCTTTTTGTTTTTGAGACAGAGCCTCACTTTGTTGCCCTAAGTAGAGTGCTGTGGTGCCATAGCTCACAGTAACCTCAAATTTGGGGGCCAAGTGATCCCATTGCCTCAGCCTCCCGAGTAGCTGGGACTATAGGCCCCTGCCACAATGCCTAGCTATTTTTAGAGACAGAGTCTTACTCTTGCTCAGGCCGGTCTCACTGAGTTCAAGCAATCCACTTGCCTTGGCCTCCGAAAGTGCTAAGGCGTGAGACACCATGCCTGGCCTTATTTTATCATTTTTTGAAAGGTTATTCTTGTGTCACTTTCATTTTAATCCTTACAACCAAGATGGTCCTAGTACCAGGTATAGGTTACAGAAATAGTAAATTACTCTTACCTATCACGATCAACGAGTAAATATAAATTACACAAATTGTTAATATTTGGTGAATATATTTTAGCTTTCTTTGTTAGTTCAGTGGATACTCAGTGTGTCTCAGTGCTTCAGATCATGTTGAGGTTCACGGTGGCCACCCACTGCATGACCTCTGGTCACCAGCACTCACCTGCACAAGATCCCCTCCCACAGCGGCTCACACCGCCTGTCATTTTAATGTGTATAAAATACGAAATGCCTTATTGTTTTCCAGAATATTTCCTACTATCTGACATATGCCTCTTGTTTGTCTCCCAAGTAAAATGTAATCTGAGGACAAGGATATTTGTCTGTTCACCACTGAATCTCCAGCACTTAGAGCAGTGCCCAGCATATACTTGATATTTCTTTCTTATAAGGTCGTAGTTAGTTATGCAAAATATATCCTAAAAGTAATTTTCACTTATTTGAGTCTCAGTGTTGTACTTGTTTTCTGTTAAACAAATTTTAAACTTTTGCTTAGGTTCCAATTAAATGACAATTTTAATAGATGAATTCTGCCAGTTGCAGTGACATGGACAAATGCAGCAGTAGCAGTAAAACAGTCGTTTCTCAATGGAGCCCCACTAGCTCGTTGGTTGCACTCGTGTCTCTTCACACCTCTCTCCTTGTCAGCAGATGCCAGGATGTCCGAAAAGCTCTTGTCCCTCCATCTACTGGCTAAGCGGCTCTGCCACAGGCTAGGTCAGCGTGTTTCCTAAACCAGTGATCACCATGTGGTTCTTTTACGTGCCTCTGGTGCTTTTTTATATTAAAAATTTTGAAGCCACCTGGGATTGATTTTGTTTACACACACAAGGTTAGGACAAATTTTTTCTAATTTTTTTTAACCAGAAATTAATTTGTTGAATAATCTATGCTTTACCTCACTGTTTAAAATGTCAGCCTTTTCATTTAATATGAAAAATAGGATTAACTATGGCCGGGCACTTTGTGGACAGCCCTCGTACCCAGGTACCTGAATGTGTGCCTATTCACATGCATATACATACGTGTGTGTGCACGCTTCTGGACGTTGTATTTTCTTCTAAGCAGGTGTTATTCTGTACCAGTATTACACTGTACATAGTTTACCTTTTATAAAAATATGACCATATAACACCCCTGTCTAAATCCTTCAGTTGTCCATTTTCTTTGGGGTAAGTTTGGAAAGAGTCCAAACATATCTTAGAAGGCAATTAGTTGGGCCTTCTAGGCTGCTTCTAGGTTTCTGGATACGTATGAGTACCTGTTAAGGTGAAATCTCCTATTGCATTTTTTTTTAAATTGTGTTGGCTACTTTTACCCATTTTTTCTCTTGACCAGCATTATATTAGATTTCTAGATTGATTTGGCTGAAAATGGCCTGTTTGCAGTTTTTCAGTTCTATTCTATGCTGTGGATGTTGCCTCGTGTGTTCCATACTCCTCATCTATCTCTGACAAATCTGTACTTTTCTTCCCTTTTCATATTGGATCCTACCCTCTGCCCATAATATTTTGCCCCAGACAAGGTTATTACATATCTCAGTCATCCCTTTTCCTTGTCGTATTTCTAGGATCCTAGAAAGAATCTCAGGGAATTGATTTTGCCTCCATTTCTCAGAACAATGGGGTGTTTCCCTGCACCGTACGGATTCTGTGCCACTGCTTCCTTTTATCCTGGGAAGTTCCACTTCAGGCTGAGCCTGTTTTCTATAGTCCCTGCTCTTCTTATATCCTTATCTCTGGTGTGGTACATTTCTGAACTATTTTTATCTTTAGGAATCAAAACAAACACCTGGTCAGACTTACCTAGCATAAATTTTTGAGTTTATGACAGTATTGCTGCCTCAAGATTCTGTACTCAAAGTTGGTGTTAATCTTTTGCTTATTTGTGGGGAAAAAAGTAACATGAGAAAAAGCTATTGCTTCTCAAAATTTAACACAAATACAAATCATCTGGAATCTTGGTAAAATTCAGATTCTGACTTAGTAGATCTGGAGTTGGGCCCCAAATACTGCATTTCTGTCAAACTCCCAAGAGATGCCAACGCATCTGATCTTTAGATAAGCCAATGAGTAATAGAGTTTTAGGAAATGTGACTAACATTTCCATATCTATATGTTGATGGTGTGGAATTACACAGTCAAATCTCAGTTTGGAAGGGACTCAGTCACCTAATCTGATCATCCATGTAATACTACATACATGGATTCTCTTTGTACATTCAGTAATCATGCCAGTGATCATCACATTTTTTGAAACATAAATAGAATCATATGTCTTGTTCTACAACCTTTTTTTCATGTTAGTATGTCTGAAAGAGAACCAGTAAACTTGAAAATAATTTTTTTTAATACATTGATGGTATTCCTTTGGTGGACATAAGATTTTTTTCAACCTTTTTAACGTTACAAGCAATACTATATATATATTCCAATACATGTATCTTTTTGCACGTTACAAACATATCTACTGACTAGAGTCCCAGAGGTAAATTTATAACAGATTATACATGTTTTCAGGTTTTGATAGGTAATAAATTCTTTAATGTTTCAGTAATTGACAATCATACCAATAATACACGAGAGTGCCCACTTTCTGACATCCTCACCAGCACTGCATGTTATCAGTTTAATATCTCTTAAGGGAATATTTTTTCGTGTTCGTTGCCTTTTTTCCTATTTTAATGCTTGTCTTTTCATATTTACTAGTAGGAACTCTTATGTATTCTGAATGTAAATTTTGTTATGTGTTGCAGCTGTTTTTTTTCCAGTTGTGTCCTGCTTCCTAATTTTGCCTCAGATTTTTGATTCTTAAAATTTGGGCAACAATCTTTATGTTTGAAAGTTTAGTAAGAATTAATGAAATATTAGTTACTGAAGTTTTTAGAGTGCCTGACATAATAAACCTTATTTTATTACTTCCTTATGTATTAGCTTTCATTCTGATCATTGTCTCCTCTTTCACCTACTTAGCTCCATCCTTGAGGGTTTACTGTCTTCAGCCTCAGCTCTTCATTGTGGACTTGTATTCTTTCTGCTCACTTTTTCAAGTTTAGTTGAGTGCCCACTCTCAGTCCAGCACCCTTTTCCCAGATCATGCTGCTTAGTTTTGTCTCTTCCCACAGCCTGTCCCAGTCCAGAACTTAAAGTCACTGCACCAAGCTTGTCTTCCTTTGCTCTATTTGCATCATGAGGCAATTTTAGAAAAAGCAAACATATCCACCTTGACTGATAGCAAAGAGATTAATAGGAAAAAAGAAGAATCTCTTAATGAAATTTCATCTTTCCTCTTTACTCTTGTTGAATGCCATTTGGGACTTGCATCATTAGCAAAGTGTGATGTGGACCAGAGCTGCGGGACTCTGCAGGGAGAAAGGAGGTTGCAAAGGCTAACTGTGGTGGGAGGTCCTTAGAGTGTGCCGATGAGTGCTATGCCCCAGATCAGGGACGAACTGCCAAAGAGAAAATGGCCACAGTCTTTTGGGAAAATAGAAAGTTTCTAAAATTGTATTTAAAAGGCAACAAAGATATTTGTGTTAATCAATTATTTACTTAGATAATATTTCACAGTATGTCTTTAGAAACTTGCTCTGGGATGTTAGAATCATCCTGGTTAATTTATACCTCACGTTTTTAGATACTTGATTTCTTTTCCATTTTGAAGAATATACAATTTTGAATTCATATACTGAAAACTTTCACATATATAGTTTGTTTTTATAGTTCCATTACAATTAAAATTGCATTTATATTTAATGTATTAAGTATACTATTAAAAATTAAGATTTGGGAATGACTTTTTTATTGTGAATGGTAACACCTGTTTGAGGTAGTGGGTTTATAAATGAATCTAGTCAATAACTTTAACATGTGTTCACTCACTAATTTACTCATGCACATTTATTGAGTGGCTGCTGTGTGCTAGTTCTAGGCCTTAGATATTAAGATTGAAAATATGAATAAAATATAAGTTCAAGGAGCTTACGGTATAATTAAACCAGTCATGGAGGCTAAAAATCTAATCTGTACAATATAAAGAACCTAATAAACAACCGAAAACAGACCCCTTACAGGCTGAGCAGAGTCCCATGCCCCTCTCATAGCACCCCACTATTATTTCCAGGGGTAGATGAAAGGGATCTGAGAGAGCTCGATCATAGGAAGGGACGGGAGAAGGAGAGCACCCCTCTTTCTTCAAGAAGAAGTGAGGGTTTTTCCAGGAATTAGTATCTGGTAAGGATATGGAAAGGGAGGGTAGGTTTCAGAATATTAAACAGAACTCATATCCAGATACTAAAATTACTCAAGCTAAATTTAACCAGTCACTAAGTCTTTAAAATCTTTTTTTTTTTTTTTCAAAAACAACTACCATATTCTTGGAAAGTGTTCATTTAAAATTAACATGTTGACTCTTATGTTTGACATTAAAATATTTTAAATCAGTTTTAAATATGTACCCAGTTGTGGATGCCTCTTATCTGATGAGTTCATCTCCTCCGCAGTTTCGGTGTCTGAACTGCTCAGCTTCGCAAGTCTGCTCTCAGGATGGCCCTTTGTATCAGGTAAGAGGCACTCACGACTGTGCATATGACCACCGCAGCGCCACGACGGTGATCGCTGTCATCCCAAACACAAGTTTCTAAGACATTTAACTTTGTAAAACTAATAGTTATTTGAGCTACAGAAACATGTCTTTTCAACTTACATCCCCCAAAGTGTCCCATTATTCCCATTATTTTAGCTTTTCTGACTTAATCTAATTTCACTGAACTTAAAATGAAACTGTAAATGTTAAGGCCATTATTTATGAGTTAGGAATTTTTTTTTCCTGAGACACTATGTTTACCTTGATAGAGTGCTGTGGTATCACAACTCACAGCAACCTCAAACTCTTGGGCTCAAGCAATTCTCTTGCCTCAGACTCCCAAGTACCTGGGACTACAGGTGCCCACCACAACACCCAGCTATTTATTTTATTATTATTATTATTTTTTTTTTTTTTGCAGTTATTTAGATGGCCTGGGATGGGTTTAAACCCGCCACCCTCAGTGTATGTGGCTGGTGCCATAATCACTGTGTACGGGCACCAAGCCCCTTGATTTTTTTTTTTTTTTTTGAGACAGAGTCTTACTATGTCACCCTCAGTAGAGTGCTGTGACATCACAGCTCTCAGCAACCTCCAACTCTTGAGCTTAAGCAAGTCTCTTGCCTCAGCCTCCTGAGCAACTGGGACTACAGGCACCTGCCACAACACCTGGCTATTTTTTGTTGTAGTTGCCACTGCCATTTTAGCTGGCCAGGGCCAGGTTCAAACCTGCCACCCTCCGCATATGGTGCCAGTGCCATACCCGCTGAGCCACAGGCACTGTCCTGAGTTAGGAATTTTTAATAATTGCTAGCTTGGGCCCCTAAGAAATTTCTGCCCCATGTTGGATTAGGATATTTCCATCTTTGTGTAAGTGCAATTTTTTTAAATGAGTCATTCATCCACAAGTATAACATAAAATGCCAAATTAGGTGAATCTGAGTAACAGTAACACATACTTCTGAGTTTGGTCACCAGACCCTGACTTAAGTAGTTTACTTGGGCTCCTCTTAATAATGAAATGATAGTGAGCTAATTTAATAATGTGCTGCTGACAACTTGAACATATATCTGAGAAAAGTTTATCTAATAAAAATACATTTTAAAAATTTGAGAACTAGAATACAAACTAAGGTATAGTAAGGGTTACTGTCAGGTACAGAGATAATTGATGATCAACTTTAATCCTATGGATTAATCATAGCATTTCTTTCTTTTATTCAGTAATTAAAGCAGTCTTCATCCTTATTTCCTTAGATCCAAGAAGGGAGAATTGTAATTACATAATAAACTTAACAAGCAGACTTACCTCCAGTATTACTGTTTGGGGCTGGACCAAATGAATCACCTCAAATCAGTAGTTGAAAATGGTTACCAAACAGTTTATTTAGAGTTTCCTTCGGTCTTTTTGTCAGTGCTATGATGTGGGAATCCCGTGCCCTCATTAACGTGTGTACTTTTTGATACACAATTTATAAGTCATAGTTTTTCAGCAATGGGAAAAAAAAGTCCATTTATAAAGACCAAAATTGTAGGAAGAGAAATATCAGTCTTTTGTTTACATTATGCAGATAAGGGTGAGGGGTGAATAAATAATTTAACCAAGCTGGTAAAATTTGTATATATCTGAAATGTGTGGCTATTTCAGCTGCTTCAGCCTCAGAGCTGGTTTTGGAATGATGAATCGTAGACTCCTGCCTGGGGAGGAGTAACCCACACATACATGGCTGTCTGCCCTTGCTCTTGGTATTGATGTCTGTGTATTTCCTTAGAAATGACAGTGTCCTTAAATCATGACCCAGAGTATTAGAGAACAATTGGAATAAGATCAGATTTGCAGATCCACATAACTTTCATTTTCTTTCTTCAGGACTTCTTTAATGGATGGAACTTAGAGTTAATAGGATGCCACCTTAACTTCTTATTTATTTATTTATTTATTTATTTACCAATTTAACTTCCTCAAGGGATACCTAAAGGGTTTTCTGGTCACATTCTCTCCAGTTTTCAAGGAATGGAGGAATGGATCATTCTCATGCTAGACATATTGTTTCAAATTATTGAAAAAGATGGAATTCATTTCACAAAGGTACCATAAACATGGTAGCTGACAGAAAACTCAAAATAAGACAACTAATACCATCTCTTATTTTGAATGTACAAAATGTACAAAAATGATAAATACAAAAAAACAAAAATGATAAATAATGTATTACAGGAAGCAAAAAACAAAACCTAATAGTACTTTTATCAAAAATGCAAAAATGGCTTAATAGAATAGTGTAGGGGATATTTTAAAAATATGTATTATAAACATTTTATATACACACAATATCAAAAATCATGAGTAGATGCTGAAAAGGTGTTTGACAAAATTTAATGTTAAATTCTATCAGCTTATTCTGAAATTTTTTGAACAACAACAACAAGGAAATTACACAAAGGAATGTCCTTTGCCTTTACCTAGATTCCCAATTAGCATTTTGCTATATTTTCTACCTCCTCTTCCCGTCTTCTTACTTTATTAAATAAGTCACTCTCGTCTCTCTCCCTACCTACACCCATGTGTGTGTGTGTGTGTGTGTGTGTGTGCATGTGTGTATTTTTTTTAATTGTTAGAAACATTTGAACGCAAATTGCAGGTATCAGCACAGTTGGCTGCTAAATACTTCAGGATATATTTTCTAATAACAAAAAACATTCTCATATATATCCAGAATTCTACTTTGTGCATAAGAAATTTAAATAGTTTATAAAATATTATAGAGATTCAGGTTCTCCCACAATTAAATTAAGTCAAATGTAATTCCAATCACACTTTAACCGGATTCTGGTATAACTTGGCCAGTCATTAGAATCAGTCATTCTAAAGTTCACCAGGAGCTATAAATAGGTGCTTCTGCTCATCACATGTTTAAAAAGATTAATGACCAGGAATGTGTACTGCCACATGCTAAAGTGTATTTTAAAGCTGAAGTAATTAAAATAGGGTACTGTGTTAAAACATAGGCTGTAAATTAAGAAGTATAGCTTAGGAACAAGCTAATATATATGAGTCTATGAGAAGAGTATTTCAAAACAATGGAGAAAAAAGATTCATTTAACAAACGTCTATTGAGCATTTAGTATGTGTTGGGCACTCTTCTAGCCCTTGGGGATATAGAAATAAAAGTGAACAGAAATCTTCTCTCTCGTGGAACTTACATTTAAATGGCAGGAGCAGCAAAAAATAGAGAAGTAAAATTCTATAGTGTTGCAGATAAATAGAATATTTTTGATCCAACAGTTAAAGGAAGGCCTCTTTAAGGTGATGATTGTCAATCAAAAGAAAGAGAAGTTATTTTGTGAAGTCGTAGGATGGAGCACTGACGGATAGGGGAACTCACTGCAAAGGCCCTGAGAAGGGATGGTGTCTAGTTGTTTGAGAACTGCGAGGAACCCAGTGGGCTGGAGCTGGGACGTTACAGGAGCAGGCAGTTGGTCACAGTGCATTCGGACATGGAATGTTCCCGTGAGTGTAGCTCTAGGAGGGCTTGGTTTAGTTATTGAACTGAGATTATTGGGGAGGGGGTATTCAGTCTATACCTCACAGATACACAGATCAATGCAAGTTTCTGCTGGGTTAAGGCAGTAAATATTTTAAATAATATCACAAAAGTTAAAAAGAAAATAATAATTCAATAACTGATCTCAGAGTAGGGTTGACCTTTCATATGGTACCTAAAACAATCAAGTTGACTGTTCATATTGAAAAGCACATGGCAAAAATATCATAACTAAGGAAATATTTGCAATACACAATAGAGAAAAGTTTAATGTCCTTAATACATAAAGGATTCATACAGATCTGTTAAGGAAAAGCCCAGCTTTCAATAGACAAATGATCAAAAGGTATGATTAGGAAAAATACAAAAGAAGGAAACATAGTTGGCTAATAAGCATATAAAAATGAGTAACTTCTTTAAAGTGAATAAATGAAAAAATTCCTACCATTTTGTGCTTATTAAGTTGCCAAATTAAGAAGTAAAAAGATGGTTCCCATTATTGATGAGAGTATGGAGGAATGGGCACTCAAATTTCTTTAGGAAATGTAAAATAGAATGACTTTCTTGAAGAATACCAGTATACTAGTATTTATCAAAAATCCTTTTCAAAGGTGTATGCTGGGCTGGACGTGGTGGCTCACGCCTGTAATCCTAGCACTCTGGGAGGCCGAGGTGGGTGGATTGCCTGAGCTCACAGGTTCAAGACCAGACTAAGCAAGAACAACACCCCATCTCTAAAAATAGCAGGCATTGTGGCAGGCACCTGTAGTCCCAACTACTCAGGAGTCTGAGGCAAGAGAATCGCTTGAGCCCAGGAGTTTGACGTTGCTGTGAGCTACAATGCCAGGGCACCATACCAATGGCAAGACTCTGTCTCAAAAAAAGTGTATGCTATTTTGAACCAGCAGTTTGACTTCTAGAAATAAATACTGGAGGGGAACCAGATTATTGAATCAACACTAATGTATAACTGGCAAAAAAGAAAAAGGGTAAATTCAAAATGTACAGCAAAAGGAGATTTATTGATAACTTACAGTTTATTTCTGCAATAGCATATTTTACCTCTATTAAAAATTACTTGGTGGTACATTCCTGTAGTTTCAAGTACTCAGGAGGCTGAGGTGGCAGGATTATTTGAGCCCAGAAGTTTAAGACCAGACTGGACAGCATAACAAAACCATGTCTCTAAAAGAAAAAAAAAAAAAGCAATTAAAGAAATAAAAAATTGTCAAAACTGTTCATCTGTGCTCCAAGTTAAATCTGCCTATGAAACTATTTTACTTATCATGTAGGACTACATAAATGATTTAGAAATATGTTTCTAAATGGACAAAATTTTTAAATGGCACAAACATGTACATTTAACCTGATTTAACCTTTGAAAAACCAATGTAGATAAAATAACTTAAAAAGCACACACTAAAATTATTGTGGTAGTTAACGTTAGATAATAGGATTTAAATAATTTTTCATCTTTTTCTTGGTGTTTTTCTACATCTTCCAAATCTATAGTAAAAAGTTACTTTTATGATGAAAAAAACCATTAAGGAAAAAAATTACATCAAGCAAAGGCCGTTTCACCATTTTCTAAAATTATCACATTTGAATTATATTCTTTCATAGTGTCTGTTCTTTATTTTTATTACATATCGAGACTTGAGGACTAGAAACACTGAAGTGTGAGTCCACTCACTGAGAGGTGAAAGGTCGACCATATTTCGTTACAGTGAGCACAGTGCCATTTTACTTCAAAAAGGAAATCAAAACACAAATACAACTTGCAAAATATATCTTTACAATTGTCAGTGTTGTGGCGAACATTTCAATAAAATTATTAAACTTCATATTTTCTTGTAGAGCAAACACAAATGGTTATTTGGAAGGGAAAACTATTTGTAGCCAAAAACCTCCATCAGGCTGTTTCACTCTGCACCTTCAACCCTAGTAGAACTGGTGCTGGATACATCTGCATATGATTCATATATTCTAAATGAGTGACTTAATTATTTGCAGAACGTGTGCAAGTTCAACAGAATCAGGAATCAAAAGCAAATCTAGAAAGTCTCTTACAGTGTGAAGGCAAGCTGCAGGTTGAGTGCGGTAGAATGGAAGTCAGTAAAGACATCCAGGGTGTCTATATTGGTGATCTCCAATCTGGCTGGGCTACACAAACATCCAGAGTGTGTGGTGAAATACAGATAATCTGATTGAGTTTAAAATAAAATCTGAATAAAGTTTAAAATAAAAACAAAAACAAAAGTAGAACCAAGGTTTTCCACCATAGAAAACCTGAGAGACTGATTCTCTGAGGCCGTTCCTCCAGCCCTCAGACAGCTGGAGGTGGCATCTGCCGTCCTGCCCCAGCTGGGAGAGCGAGGTCCAGGGTTTCTACCATCTGGTCCCACCCCGAGCTGAATGGTAGAAGGGACTCCTCAGTTGTAGCATAGTTGTGATAAGCACTGAAATGGTCATTTTCAGGGCTGTGGAATCTTATTCTGTAATTTTTCATCAGTATGAAAGAATTCAAAATTCTCTTCACTGCATTTTTGTGTCCACCTACACTAAGATGGAGAAACATTAGTCAGTGGCCATGCCAGCCCTTTCTTGAGTCCATAAAAGCAGCTCCTCAAATTTTGTTTTAAAAGGGAAAATGCGCAGCTTTAAGAAAAGGAAAACCAGTTGTTCTCCAGACTCTTTCTGACTTTGTGATACTCTGGCACTATCTAATATGGTAAAATAGAGGGCGAAAACAGATGCACAGTCAGCATGGCTTTTGTCTTTGTCAGAAGAAGCAGTTTCCTCTCTAGTACTGTACGGTGGCCTGGGTATGACACCTTTGCTAGAACAACATGAACATACGAACTTTATATAATAGTCAGGTACAAGTATTTAATGTATCAACTGACTATTTAAAAGGGGCAGCACCCTACAGGTATGTAATAACTACTTGTTTTTCAATATTTGTAAAGAACTATTAAAATAAATTTTGAATATTTATAAAAAGAAAAAACCATCATCAAACTTGTAAGAAAGTGATTTGTGAACACTACTCCAGTCTGATGAATTCCCAGCAGGGGTCTCCTTTTGAATGTGTGACTGAGTGAGCCCCTACTCACAGATGCACTGGTTCAGTCCAGCCTGCGGCCTGTCTTGTTGAGCGTCACAGGGCTCCCGGTTGAGTGCCTGTAAGCAGGGCATGGAACTTCCAGTTCCCCACAGGGAGATGCCTGAGGGTCCCTGAGGGTCGCACAGCCACTGGTCACGTACAAGACTGGCGTGATGTCAGCAGGCCTTTGAACTTCTTTTGCATGTTACTGAAAATTTGACTGATTCTACAAAAATAATGGCAATTGAAAAAAATAGTTTTGATGATAATATAAATTTTAACTGTTAAAATTATCCTGGTATTATCACTGGTAGCGGAAAATATTGTAAATTATAATCCCAAATTCTTACAGTCTTTTGTATATAAACTGGTGTTGTTTTTATGCAAACATTCCTATTCATCATCTGTCTTTATTTTATAGTCATACCCTATGGTATTGCAGTATCGACCAAGAATTGATTTCGGTTAGACCAAGGGGCCCAAATCTCAGAGATGAATCCTGCACTGTTTACTCGCCAACAGATTGCACAGTTAACGGTGTGTGGACTAGAGGGACACAACCAGACTTTCAGCATGCAAATAAGGCCATTGTCTATCTCTAAATTGTCAAATTACATTCATGTTGTTTCTATTAAGAGCAAACCAAGTGCCATTCTGCTACTGAACCGTCTGCATAGGGTATTTGTGTTGTCTCACAGTGTGTAAGTCCTAGCTGAAATCGGTACGCAGCCGTGATTCAGCCTTCTGAATATTTTGCTTGCCTGTTCCAAGATTGTTCTAATGTTTAATTACACTAGTTAAAATGGCTCAATCTTTGTGGTGTTGCAGTTTTCACATACTTAGTATTTTATTAATTCTTGTTTAAATAGAGTACTGTACAAGAAACTAATAATTATATCTTGAAATTATTTTGTATGGAAATATATTTAGAAAAGTGGTTTTGGAGCCACTGTCCTGTTCTTGATAAGCTTTTTGTGT
>CAUYON010103781.1:0-15644 GCA_963573935.1 Arctocebus calabarensis
TTGTTCTGTTTTTGAGACAGAGCCTCAAGCTGTCACCCTGCATAGAGTGCTGTTGCATCACAGCTCACAGCAACCTCCAATTCCTGGGCTCAAGCGAGTCTCCTGCCTCTGCCTCCCAAGTAGCTGGGACCACAGGCGCCCGCCACAACGCCTGGCCATTTTTTGGTTGCAGCCACCATTGTTGTTTGGTGGGCCTGGGCTGGATTCGAACCTGCCAGCTCAGGTGTACGTGGCTGGCGCCTTAGCTTGTTGAGCCACAGGCACCGAGCCGGCAATGGAAGATTTTCAATTGGATCCTAGAATCAAGGAGGTGGGGATAAATTGCCATGAAGGACATTATGTGAATAACTGGCAAAACTTCAGTGTGTATAATAGATAATAATATTATATATACATGTTAAATTCTCTGAATTTGATCACTGCATTCTAAATTATTCTAAATATTCTAAATATTCTAAAATATATTCACTTATTCTGAAATATTTAGGAATAAAGATGCATCATATCTGAAACTGGCTCTCCCATGCTTCTGAGGGAAAATCATTTGTAAAAAGAAGAATGGGTAGATGTGATTTCTTCCAGCTCTATAGTAGTTGGAGATTTTAACACTCCTTTAGCAGTGTTGGGAGAAGGAACAATTTAACACAAATCTTCATTCGCTTCAGCAGACAAACCCGGATCCTGATAAAATACCCTCACAAGATCAGCTTCAGCAGCCTAGAAATCTTCCATGTTGATATTTTCCTGGGGTAGGAAAAAACACAGAGGTATTTGTATATCATCAGCTTAGAGAAAATTGTCTAAATTGGGAAGTAGCTTGTGCTAATAGACTCTATTAGTGGTTCTCAAACTGCGGGTCACAACCCCTTTGTAACAATGAAAATACATCCTGCATATCAGATATTTACACTATGATTCATAAATGTAGCAAAATTACAGTTATGAAGTAACAACGAAAATAATTTTATGGTTGGAGGTCACCACAACATGAGAAACGATATTAAAGGGTGGCAGCATTAGGAAGATTGAGTACCACTGCCATAGAAGGAGAGGGGGAGAAAGCCTCAAAGACACGACTTTGGGAAATGTCTGAAATGGAAAGAGAAAGAAAAGTCAATAACAGAGGGAGAATGAGACCAGAAGGTAGAAAAGATGATAAAGAAAAATACAATCAAGAATGAAAGATGATCAATATAACCTTGCTCTAGAATGAGCATTATGACAATTGAAGACCAGGCATAAGCACTGGATTTTTAAAAATTTCTTTTAAATGATTTATTGTATGTTTCTAGGGATTCAATGCTACCAAAGAGCACTGTGAGGGGAAGCTCAGGGCAGAAAAAACAGGGGAAATAGGGGCACTGAACAGAGAAAGGTAATTCCCCAGGACTTCTATTACAGTATATCCCTGGGTTGGTATTATTTCCAAACTATATTAGTCCTACTTAGCATGACATAATTTTTCAAGTAAAAATAATAGAAAAGGGTATTTCTTTTGTCTGATTTTAGAAGTAAGTAAGAAGTAAGTTACACTCTTCTGCTCTGCTAAGCTATTTGTGGAGCTCATTTTTTGCTTTAAAAAAATCCAAAAAGAACAGGCAGTGCCTGTGGCTCAAAGCAATAGGGTGCTGGCCCCATATGCTGGTGGTGGGTTCAAACCCAGCCCCGGCCAGAAACTGCAAATAATAATAATAATAATAATAAATCCAAAAATAACACATGAATAAAATTAGGTTGTGCCATGAATTGTGATTGCTATCAAACATTTTTCTTTTGACACCTCTTCATACGTGGCAGATGTTTTGACAACCACCCTTATTATCTCTCTGTGTTCTCTGTCTCTGCCCTTGCTAGCATCTCCTGAAAGGCAGTGATCAGTGTTAGCAAACAGCTCGACTAGGACTAAGCATCCATCCAGCGGGCTCCAGACAGACTCCAGGCAAAATAAAAATCTTTTCTCGCATAGGTGAATAATTAATTAAGCACCATTAAGTTTGTTCTGCTATAATTAATTAATAATTAAGTAAGCATTATTAAGTTTGTTCTGCTGTTCTTGCTAAAAGTGAAAGGAAAATAATTTAACCTGTAATGGTATTTTGTTCACATGTAAATGAACATTATTGTAAAATTCAATCTTCTCTCTCTGCTCACAAGATGCTGATGTTGTGGTTTAAAAAAACCAAAAAAAAAAAAATGCCCTTTGAATTTTTATCATTGCTATGTAGGATTTATTAAACAATGATATTGTTTTATTGAGCGAGGTCTTCTCCCAGCAAGTTTTGTAAGTCCTGACATTTAAGAGCTATGACTTGAAACCGGCCACTGTTGATAAAGTTGATTGTAAAATGCTGATACTTGTAAAAGAGAAATTAAAAAATTGGATGAGGGAAAGGAAGTCAAACTGAAGGCAGAATGAGAAAAAAATAACCCTGACTCTTTAGCTGCAGGAAAGATAAAGCTGAGACAAAACCAGAACATTGAGTCCACCGTATTTTCTAACGTAAAAGTGTACCCTTATTTATGAGGTTTAAAAAATTGAAAAGTAGTGGTGGGAACAGATAATCATCTGGGTCAGGATGAAGCAAGGTACGCAGGTCACAGCCATGATCCAGTGTAAGGTCATCCTGAGAAGAAGTAAAATTGTATAAGAGTTTGTATGTGGAAGTAAGGTTGATGAAACTCCTGGGACATTTGGGGAGTTCTTCTTTGATCATCTGTAGTCAATGGTAAATATTTTTTTATTTTAGTTATTTATTTTATTTTATTATTATTATTTTTTGTGTGTGTGTGGTTTTTGGCCGTGGCTGGGTTTGAACTCGCCACCTCTGGCCTATGGGGCTGGCGCCCTACTCCTTTGAGCCATAGGCGCCACCCAATGATAAGTATTTTAATTAAGGTTTCAATAGATTTTTCTTTGAGAAGTAGTCCAGCTACCATATTCTGCCATGTATCATGCACACTTTTTGCCTAATTTTCTGAGGGGAAAATAAGAATGCACATTATACAAGGGTAGTACGGCGTGCGGGTGGAGGGGAGGATTCCAGGGCCATCTCGGCACTGCGTCCTCCTGGGTGGGCCCCCTGGTCGCTTGGTGCTCCAGTTCAGGAGGATCTGAGAGCCAGTAGGACAGATGGGCGTGGCTTCTGCCCAACGCTGTGATCAGGGAGGGGACAGTGGTGGGGCTGGTAGGGCTGTAGTTATGCAAACTGAGGCCCAGGAGCAAGGCCCAGCCATGTGGAGCAGACGGGGAGCCCCAGGCAGGCTCCGGTCACCTGCTTGGCCTCCTGAAGGTTGAGTAGCCTCGGAAGCACTCTACCTGGGGCTACAAATCCCACCATTCTGGCTGCTGTCGCAGTGTGGCTGGGAGGAAAGAGGGGGAAGGGACAGTCTTCCAGAGCTGGTGTCTGCAGGAGTGGGGGCGGAGGCACTACACATATATGCCCCGAGGGCCTCGGCTTTCCCCAGCCACAATTTCAATTTAACCTTATAATGATCAGTATCCAGCTGACAGCTTGTGCCTTCCTTACTTGAGGGGCATTTTGCTGAAAGTGTGGTAAAAAAAAACCTGTATTCATTTTATACCGGGGAACACATTTTACATGGCAAAATATGGTCTTCTCTCAGCAGGTAACCTCCATGAATAGTGTGATGGAGCAGAAAACAAACGAAAGTCTAAAATCAACCTAGGCTGTACAATTAATATAAATCTGCTTAACAACATAGCTGAGTTCTTTCACCTACTGAAGTGTATACACAAATTAGCAGAAAAGCAACCTAACACTGACAACTAAAACGTGATGAATCAGGGAAGAAATATTTGCAGCATCCCCTGCACATTCTCCCTCAGTGGAGCTCTGTTTCTCCTACTATTTCATTCAGACTGAAGAGCTTTGGGCGATTCTCAAAAACTCTCCTTAAAAAAAACTCAGGTGGCCTTATCCCTTTGAGTGTTGCTCAATTCGTATCAATGTTTCAATATCAAATTCTCCTGTCATTGACAATATAGCATATGTACACACGTTATATGCATATATGAACACACGTGTATATCTGTTTATACACACACATTGTACTTATGAAAATTCTGTTAACCAAGTGGAAATGAGGTATGGAAGTTTACATGATAGTTGTTTGTAAAAACAAAGCATTTAGAGATCTTTCACTTGTCTTGCATGAAGTATACTAACCTTCAGATATAGTTATTAAGGATTAAAGCAGTTGGAAGATAGTGTTAGTTTTGCTTCAAGAAGGCTTGGTAGGTATCTTAGGAAAACTTCTGGGACACTATTCAAACGAAGCCATTATTATCCACCAGTCTAATGGTCAGTTTTTATCAATAGCTGTGATCATACTTATAGAGAGTTATCCTCACAGGGGTTGGATCATATTACCATCACTTACGAAGATTGATTACAAAGCCACAATTCCAATTTAACCTTATAAAGATCAGTATACAGTTTGTCAACAAATGCATGATGAATGATAAACGTTTTTTCTCACTCTAAGAAATCTGTCTTGAAAGATAAGTTTCAATCACAAGATGTTACTAAGTATGAATTCCCCTTAGCTAAAAGCTTTATTTAAATTGCACCATAACATTTGCAGTGAAAATCAGAAGTTTCATGGTGAAATGCTGAGCAGGTAGGCCAGAGGCAAATAATACAATCACGTTTGAAGTTCATACTCAAATTTCATCTGAAGTTCTTACTGGAATGCATGGTAGGTCACCTCTCCCATGTTCCATTAGTTACACTGCCAACTCCCCAGTCAATGAGGTGTGAAAGTGTGCCCCATCTACAGGGAACGATGGAGGAATCACTACCTGTGGGAAAGTAATACAACCTATTACTACCTACCAACATTGAAATTTTTATGAATTTCTAGGTGTTTGGGAACCAGAATTAAAGGAAGCAGATTCACAAATTTTTAGGTGAAAAAGCTGATGGAGAGTCACAAAATCAATTTGACTAAGATCTTCTCATTCCTGTTTCCAAATCATTTTCCAGGCTACAATGTAAATAACAGCCTATTTTCAAAGTATAAATCAAATAGTAATAACTACTGTTTCCTTGAGTTTTAAATACTAGGGGGTAATGAATAGTTGAACAGGATGTGGAAACCATGCCTGCCACTTCATAAACAAAAGGTGGTGTCTCCACCTCAGCCCCTGTAACATGAACTGCTACCATTCACCAACTTTTCCTATTTTAATACGTCTTTCTAGGCTCACTTTTTTATTTCCCTCCTTCTCTGAAAATCTTTGAGATATTTCTGGAGATTTTTCAATTTTACTTGGCCCCCACCTTGTTGGAAAATTTTGCCCAACTAAACTATAACTTGGACATACAGTTTTTTGGGGGGTATGTTTTTCTTTACTCTTAAAAGGGAGTCAGACTTTTAACATTAATCTATGAAATTTCCATTTTATACCTGTGCATTTTTATTTACTTTGATTACATTTTTTTTTGTAAGACAGAATTTATTCACAGAAAATACAGAAAACTTTAAGGCACCTGGTAGAGGGAGAAAATTCTAGTGGGGAGAGAGAAGCTCTCTCCGTTTCACTCCCAGTCTTTCCCCATCTCCTCCTTTAGGCCTTTAGTTATGAGATTTTTTCAAATGAGCTTTAAAGTTAATGGCATACCGATGTAAAACTAGAGCTTTATTTTCTCTTTGTTAAAATAACAAGCTATTCTTTCAATATTGGCCTGCTTTTTGATAATTGGTCAATATGAAGTTATAAAAGGCTTTTCATTATCTTTTGAGGAATTCACCTGTAAGGCACAGATTCTATGTTTTATCAGAATAATTTCATGTGCTGTATGTTGAGATTACTCTGTCCTTGATTATCCAAGAGAACACAGACTTAACACTTGGAAATGGTTAATGTTCACATCACTTCCTATGTTTACTTTTGAAACCTTTTATGGTCACTTTGATTAAATAGGTAGTAAAATATTATTCCTTAGTGATTTATGATCCTTATTAAGCAACTGTTCAAACCTCGTGGCAAAAAACATTGTCAAATAAGAAATGTGTAACCTTTCCTGAGTTGAATTTGTATGAACAAAACATTACTAATATAAATGTGTGAGGCTCCTAGAAATTTGTTAATGTCTCACTGGTCCTATGTGCCACTTTACCTGAAATTAAATAACAGTATAGCATTATGTCATAATTCTAATTATTATTTCTTAAAAGTGTGAAAATAACCAAATATACCCCCTCATCCCAATTTCCTGGCTAATTACATTTTTTTTTTTTTTTTTTGGAAATAATTTTCTCATCAGATCTTTAACCAGGGCCAGTTTAAGTTCATCATCCATGGGTAGTTTTTTGTTACTCTAAAGCAGCAGTTCTTAACCTGTGGGTCACAACCCCTTTGGGGGTCACCTAAGACCATGGGAAAACACATATTTCTGATGGTCTTAGGATAACAGTAGCAAAATTAGAGTTATGAAGTAGCAACGAAAATAATTTTATGGTTGAGGATCACCACAACGTGAGGAACTGTATTAAAGGATCGTGGCCTTAGGAAGGTTGAGAACCACTGCTCTAAAGTGTCCCTAAAAACACTGCAATAAGATAGAGCCCAGAATGCTTCATCTTCAACAAAAAGAAGATGTTTACAAGATCTGTGAAAAGGACTATAACAGATACCTTGAGACACAGAGTTTGATGTCATTATTTAAATAACTTTCAGACTATATCCCTGGACTGAATCAGAGTTTCTATACTTCCTTTGGAGAAGCTGATAAGTTAATGAGACAGCTAACCCATTAGGAAGCAGAAAAGAATTAAGTGCTTTAGACTGAATGAAGTAGTGAAAGATGAATATGGGTCTAGTTTGGCATATTATTAATGTTTTAATGTTCTGTTTTATAAATGTAAGGAATTCTTTCCCCTTTTCTCTTAAGCCATCTACAAATTATAACAACTTTTATATCACATTTTTGTAAATAGAAATAAAACATTTTTTACTCCCTGTCTGATCCCCCCGGCACTCAAAAACTCTTAATAAATATTCTTATTTTCATGGTAATGTGCATATAATTATTTGTATAGGTTGAATAAGAATCTGTCCTTATTGTAACAGGACATAACTGGAAACATTGCTTATTTAACAAAAGCTTCAACTGAAATGTTATATTTGAGAATGATGCATAGAATCAGATATGACCAGATAAGTTTTAAGGAATCATCTTGACTTTATGGAATTGTTGTTTACAAAGCCTACTTGGGAAAACTGGCCAGGTACCTGATGAAATGGGGAGTTGCTTCCTGGCAGACTCCAGAATCTTAGAATATTTTGGGGTCTAAAGAAAAGGAGTGGTCACATAAATCTGTAGATATTGTAGGTGAAATCTTGTGATGAGTAATTGGCTTGGCTTCCTAGCCAATGAGGTTTTAAAAGTCCAATTTAAGATTATTTGTGATATCTTCCAGCAACTTCAAAAAGGCCTATGTGGTCAGTTACCATTCTTGTGGCACCTACATAAATAATTAAATTTAACAAGAATAGACTTATTTTATGATTGCGAATAATCTTAGTTTGATTATCTCTGATCAAAAGAAGAGAGATGATAGAGAGAAATTTTGTATTTCATTTAAAAACCGTAGCATACCCTTGTGGATTATCACATGCTTTATTTATTGTCTTTGAGTTATTTGCCTGTTTGTCTTCATAAACTGCATAGTTTTGTTACTATAAATTATACTCCATCCTATCATCTTGCACACTTGCCAAATCCTATCAAATAATATTCTGGAGGTTTCCTTCAGTGTATGGTTACAAGTCTCCAAGTAAAATTTCCAATTTTGTTCCACCCTTCTGATTTGATATCATTGAGAACTAAAACCTGACCGTACAGATTTTTCTTGTTTCATGACTGGCCTTCTCCACCAGGATCTGAAGAAGCCTAAGAGCTAAAGCTGGGTGTCTTGAAGTTTACATCACAGAAGTACCTGTATGGATAAACTTTGTGCCTTGAACTGCTGCTTTGTGGGCCTCTTAGAAAACTCACTGGAACTCTTGCATCTTCCTTACTCTGTTGTTGGAAATAGCCATGACTGCTTCGACCTGTCTGCTTCGAAACCTGTCTGCTTCGACCCCACTGCCAAAAACATTCAGATTGCAAAGTATGGAATCTGCTGATTGCCACTGCCATCTTCACTCTGCTATAGAAATACATTTCAAGCTCAATGTCTAGGAATTTCGCCTGGTTGCCCTTTGATCTCAGAAACTAGACTCAAAGCCTGCTCCAGCCATGAAGCTTTTCTTTTGTTTATTTCTATTGGAACCTCCCACACTAAATGACAGATTGCTTGTACTATCTAGCAAATATTTTCTACTGCCAAGTCTCAGCAGATGGTTCAAGTAGTCCTTCCACAACAGAAACCTTCTAATATCAACCAATTTTCCTGTTATTTAATGAGCAACTTGGATTATCTTCAACAAAAGAGGGAACTGACCAAGACAACTTTAACTTTCTTCTTAGCTTGATTCCCTGAGTTCTCTCTTTCTGTAGGTGCTTAATCTCCTTTTCCTTAGAACCTTTGCTTTAGAAAACTTATAATTGCAAAATATTTCTCTGTCTACCTCTTTAAGATATATAAATTTTTTTTTTGAAGTTTTTGGCCAGGCCTGGGCTTGAACCCTATTCCATTGAGCCACAGGCACTGCCCAGAGATATAAATATTTTTTACAAAAGCTTCTTATCAGTTTTATAACCAGAATTGTCTTTGTCAAAAGCCTGGAGATATCTCTTTGAAATGCAATCATCAATGAAAATAGAGCTCTTATCTTTTAGTTTCTGTGGTAAGGTAGGAACCCAACTTAAGTGGGTACCTTAATCTAAGTTGTAAAGGTACTTCCTGTCACAAAGGTAGGAGAGTGTTTACTTTTCCTTTGTGTAAAGCCAGTTAGAAAACAAAGGATTGCCTGCATTCTCTACTCACCTAGCTTTAAAAAACCCACCTGGTCTTTGTTTCAGTGGGATTGAATTTAGACTGTACCCTGCTCTTCCTCTCCTGCGGCAATAGCCTTAAATATTAAGTGTTTCTTGATTATTTAACAATGTCAGTTTTTGCTTTGATAACATAAAACCCACAAAACCATTTCAATTGTCCTCATATATACTCAGATATTACATCAAATATAGACATTTTCTTGGACCCATACATTTAGAGTTTAAAATTAAGCAGTCTACAAGCAGTAAACCTTTTTAACCCAACTTAAAGTATAATTCACAATGCAGGTAAATATTTTAAAATTTACCTAGGGCTTCATATTACAAGATGGATTGTTGCTCTTTTTCAATCCAAGTAGGATTCTTAGTGATATGGACAAAAATAGTGATTTTTTTTTTTTTGTACTTTCACCCCCTGTGAAGTGGTGAAGTTAGGAGTCCTGGAAACCTGAACGCTGCTTCCTCCTATAAACATCAGCACCTGCCTACGTTCCTGAAAGTTTTATTAAAGCTAGAACTTCGATCAAATCCTGGACTCCTACTTTAGTTAGCTGCAAAAGGCATACATATGAGCACCAAGGTTGCATTTTACTCTTTATTTTAATTCTTAACCTGGAGGCAAACTCATGAGGTCTGCTTAATGGTTTAGCACCATTAAAATATGAAAGAAAAGGAAGAGGGCAGGTGGAATGACTTCAGAGAGAGAAGCAGGAGGAGGCAGACCCCGGAGAAGAGCATGTTTACATCAACTCAGTTCAACTTATAATTCTTCTCCACTTCCCCGTAAAAGTTTTATGCGCCCTTCCCTTAACACCCAGGAATAATTTCTTTTCCTTAGGCGTAAAACTTTGGCTGCATAGAATGTGTCATGAATAAAATTTGGACAATTTTTCATGAGAAATTTCTTCTGACTCTAATAATAGCATTCATTTGCTGTTTCTAGTGATTTCTGCTATTCTTTAATGTTTAATTTTCTACCTTAACTCAAAACCTCTTAATTACTTATTTTTTTTACTTGTTGTTGGCCAGCTCCCGAGTGCAAGATTTTTCACTTTTCTTTAGTTATAGTAATTGAATCCTGAAATTCAAAATCTGTTTTTCTTAAATGATATCTAATGTGAATGTAAATTTAGTATTTGCACAGGTTTTAAAAGCTCACATGATCGATGCTTTATACATGAATTTCAGCATCATAATATTGTGAAAGGCATTCTAATAAGACAGAAAGCCATGGTGATTCACTCCCCCAAGGCTGGAAGTCTTCACAGAATTCAGCAATCTAAGTTAGAGAATCCTGAGAGCTCTGGTTTTGTTTCTTTGTGGCTTTATTTCTTCAACGGGACAAACTACTTAAGCAATTATTTGTTGCTTCTTTGCAGCCATTTCCTTCTTTATGAACAATAAGCCTATGTGATAATTTCAGTAGTCACTGCATTTTAATGACTTTTTATGGCTTGTATACTACAAGGTAAAATTACATGTATCCACCTTGTATCCACATGTAATGGATCTGCTTTGAGGAATCTACAAATAAAAAAGAAACTGAAAGTAAGTTTTCATTAATGAACAAACTTCCTTTTTAGAGCCTTGCTTGATTGTTAGGTCACTCTCTTCTTATCCTCTTATTTTCTTATAGTATCTATTTCTACCCTGTGTTATAGGATGGACGTGAGATATCAAGACCTAATTCAATTAATACAATGACAATTAAGATGTCTTTATTAAAGAAAAGACCAAATGGCTGGCTGTTCCCCCAATATGGAAAGCAGCCCAGACCACCGGTAGAGTTCAGCTTATACAATGTGGGCTGATGCAATCTTGGATGAGTTTGTGTGATTAGAAAATTGCAGAGGCAGGTATTGTTTTAAATGCTTACATGAGTATACAATTAAAATAATCACAGACATCCAGTCACATTGGTTTTAGTCATTCCTTCTAACAATATCTTTCTAGCTGGTTGGGCCGCTCAGTACGGTGGGGTTTGCGGAGGGTAAATTGGGCAAGTGCAGACTAGCTCCTGCAGCTCAGACTTCTCAGTAGCATTACTTCTGCTCCCCCCTTTTTTCCTTCTGTTTCCTTTAACATTTCATTAAACAGTAAATAGTTTGTTACGATTTCTTACACACTTATCCTATACTTAATGTCTAATGCTTTCTACCGTTTATCATTTATTATTAATCTTTTTGTTATCTATTTTACCTACTCCTAAACGATTGTTAAGCCTTAGTAACTTCCCTAAACTACTGTTAAGCAGTCTCCCTCCCCCCTCCCTCTATTGATTGTGTCTTGCTGATTTAGCAAGAATTTAAGGGTGAAGCAAAAAGGAAGGCAACAAAGGGGGATGAGAGTGACAGGATTTTTATTCCATCTCACCTGAAGTGATAGTATTCTAAAGAATGCACATCTAGAAATATTGAATTAGATGTAGACAGTCAAAAAATGAAATGGCTTGAGGCACCTTTTTTCATTAAGATTCCTTTGTTAAAAATATACAAGTTCAAAATTATATAGCACATGAATAGTCTTGCAGCAAGGTAATACAGAAAGAGAAATACACACTGCATTTGGCTCGGCCCTGTGACTGAGTTTTTAGGGCTTCTATACTTTACTGGATCTCAAATTTGACCTTCAGCTTTGTACACACAATGGTTCAGTTTTATCAGCTATAGTCATGTGGGGTAGAATGAGTTATGTGACCAAGCTCATGAGACTTCCAATTTACAGAACGACTTATTTATTCATAAATAATGATACATATTTCTAGTTAATGGAAGTATCTTATATAATATAGCATTTTCCAAAATGTTTTATTGCATTATGATTTTTTTTGAGGAACATAGAGTAAAAAACTTGACAAGTTGAATATCAAAATGAACAATGGCCAGACCTTATATGAAAATGGAATTTAGACATAAACTCTTAGAAAATGGAATTTAGACATAAGCTCTTATGTTTAGACATAAACCAGCTTGGGAAGACAGCACAACTTCTACAGCAAGGGTGTCTAATCTTTTGGCTTCTCTGGGCCACACTGGAAGATGCATTCTCTTGGGCCACATATGAAATATATAAACACTAACAAAAGCTGATGAGCAAAAGCCATGTGTAATTTTTATGATATTAGCAGATTAGCAAAAAAGCCCTCATATAATAACTATAATTATTTTGTGGCCCAACTGATCAGACTCTTTTAAAAATCATTGACCAGGTCTCAAGGTTGCAATCAATAATATAGAAAGTATATATTTCTAAGTAATAAAACATCTTTGTTTTTTGTTATTTTTTATTAGAAAGTAAAAGAAGAGTGACATATTTGACATTGTATTTGAGAAACTCATGCATTAATATCTGGTTGGAGGGAAGTAGATGCAATTCTCAGTGAGTTCTCAGTGCTCATTTGATATTTTGGTTCTAATTTTACTCTTAATGTGCTTCACGTTGGAAAACATTTGCTGGCAAAGTAGGTGCTGCCAAAAAGTGATGACATGAATAAGGCATGATTATGAAGTGAGGGATATTTGTCTTTGGGATGATAGGACCCATGAAAGTCCTGTAAAGAGACATGATCGCATTTTTCTTTAAGTTGAATGTCAGATTGCAGCTCTATGCATTCCATTGGAAAATTGATAGGTAACACTATGTTGACTGAAAATGGAGTCGCAAATGCACCACAATATTATTTTTATAGAAACCTTGAAATCTATTTTTAAATCAAAAAAGCAAGGCTGCATATTTTTAGCTTTTTACAGGACTGTGTTTAGTCAACATGTGGTAAAAATTCTTTGCCTTAATTTGAGTTTGCCATAATTTCAATTTCATTTGGAATGCTGTTACGGTTTGAGACATTGTATTGGTAAGTTGGTTTTCAACCTGAAGATGTATTTTTAACTCATTTAAATAAACAATTAAATCCACTAAAAATGCTAAATGTGTAAGTCAGATTTCATTGTCAAGTTCTGGCACAAATTTAGTTTTTGATGCCATAAAGAACTTGATAAAATATCACAAATCATACACTCTTTTCAGCATTTGGCTTTGGCTTAGCCATCTTATTTCCCAAAAGTAATGATGTTGTGATAGTCAGCACTAATACTTCTAAGAAAATCTTGGAATTAGTGATGGTTCAATACTTTGGCCCTTATGAAATTCACAGCCTTGTTGACAATTTACAGACGTTATCCATTTTTAAAGCTTTTGTGCATATATTTTCTTGACGTACATTGATACTTCATCAAACATGAGTTTGAGGTGGCAATTGCATCATCTATTACTTCTACAAGTCCCTCTTTTTTTACCTACCACCAGTAACTATACTGAGATATGTTGACAATGGACGTAATTTTTCTGCTTTATATGAATATCTTGATTTAGTTGTGTTTATTAACAGCACTAAAGAAAGCATTTCTTCAGTGATATTATATTCATCATTAATACCTGTAATAAAAATGGTGAGTTGAGCTGTATTTACAGTGCCAGTGCTTTCATTTATTACCCAAGAATAAATTTAAAATTATCAGCTTTACTTTCCAAACTTGTTTCAGTAGATTTTCCACTTTCTTAATTTGCTTGGCTATTAATCAGTTTGGTGAGACAAACTGATTTTAGAAATACTCCCCATTTTTTCATGATAAATTATATCTTCCACACTTTCCATCCATACATTGCTTAATATACTCACCATCAGTAAATGGTTTTGCTATTTTTGCTATTAAATATGCTACCAGATAAGTAACTTTTACAATAGAATCCATCTGAGTTGTAACTTTGTAAAAAAATTTTTTTCGGTTGAGAAGACGTTTTTTTCAGTTCTGCTATTTTGTCCTTATGACATAATCCTTCATTCGCAATAGAGTCTGGCGGCATGTTTCTGCATTTAATGCCTTTTCAAATAATAATCTTTGAAAACTTGCGCAAATCACTTACCAATTAAGGTGGGTGCTTTACTATTTGCCTGGACAAATAGCAGTCATCTGTCTGCTTTTCATTGTCCTCTTTTCCTTCATTCATGATTTTTCTTTTGGGGGGTTCTATTTTCTTTGAGACATTGTAGAAGCCACAACTGAGAATTAGAAAGTAATAATAGGTAAGGGACTACATTTACTTTTATTATGAAAATCAGTTGACAGGAAGATGGAAAGCAAGGTTTGGTCCCTTTCATATGTTGGCTGCCAATGCAGGGTGAGGGGGAAGGGGGTAAAGCACGGTAAGTGATGTATGAGGTGGTGCTGAGGTGTGGAATTATCTTCAATAATCAAATAAGAATGCTTACCTTACTTCTAATAACATTAAATGCCTAATATTGCAATGACAGGTTGAAAGATTTTTCATAATCACTGCCTTGCCAAGGTACCCCATATAATGTCTGATGTTGTCAATTGGACAGTTTGTGCTTGGAAGGTAACATGGTGGAAGCCACACATTGCTGTAACACTGAAGCCATGTGTGCATGCACATAGCAAGAGTGTATATGTTTATTTTACATGACATTGCAACACGACCTTGTCATCTACAAAGTTCACACTTGAGAACTACACAATAAGTTCCACCAAAAAAAATCTCATAATGTTTTAAGTACATTTATGGTTTTGTGTTGGGCTGCATGCATGGGTAGATTGGACAGCCTTACTCTACAGCAGTTGGCCTGATACTTTATAGTAAAGGAGGAAAAGGATAAAACTGAGGGAGGTTTTAGTGGATAATCTAGAAAATACTTTTTGGCATTGGGGAGTTAAAGAATGTAACAATATAGTAGCAGACCTTTATTCTCACTTTTTCAATGGAATTAAACCTGAAATTAGACACCTAATTAGAAAATAGAAATTGTTAATAGAGTGGAAAATAATCTTTCATACGAACTACAAATCTGGAAGGACATTGTATTTTTAAATGTCCCTAGAACACAATAAGAAACATCCCTGAATAAATTTATGGTCTTACACAGTAAGGGGCAGGTGGCTCACTTCCTAACAGATCACCTATTAACAAGGACATGTGTAGAAATTACAAATAAAATGAACACTAGAAAAAAATGCAATCCCATTGCTGGGCATCTATCCAGAAGAAAAAAAAAAACTTTTATTATAAGGACACTTGTACTAGGCTGTTTATTGCAGCCCAATTTACAATTGCTAAAGTGTGGAAACAGCCTAAATGTCCTTCAACCCGGGAGTGGATTGGTAAGCTATGGTATATGTATACCATGGAATATTACTCAGCCGTCAAAAATAATGGAGAGTTTGTAGTAACTTGGATGGAGGTGGAACATATTATTCTTCATGAAACATCACAGGAATGGAGAAGCATGAATGCTATGTATACAACTGTGTTTTGAGGACAAGTAATGATAGTCAATGACACAGTGGGGCATGGGGGAAGGAGAGAGCAGGCAGAGAAGGAGGGAAGGAGTGAAGGAAAGAAAACCAAAAAAAAAAAAAAAGAAAGAAAGAAAAAATAAGACTAACTTTCATATAGATTGGATTCAATTTTGACAAAGTACATTACTTAAACATTAATTTTTTAATTCAACTTGTCAATATATTGTTTAGGATATAAGTGAAACATGTTTGTAATTTCCCTTTACAACAATATATTTTCTCCAATTTCAATATCAGGTGTATCCAGATCAAGTAGAATGATATTGAAATATTTCTTCTTTTTTTAATATTTATAAGATTT
>CAUYON010103787.1:0-21090 GCA_963573935.1 Arctocebus calabarensis
ACATTTTGATCATACTGTTAGAGATAGCCTTCATAGCATTTTCTTAATCACTATATGAAGACATTGATACTCTACATTTAATAAGTTTCACCAGTACCCTGCTAAGATGCACCGTAGGTGTGATCCCACCAATTGCCCTCCTTCACCCATCCTCCCCCCGCCCCTCCCCTCCCTTTCGCTTTTCCCTGTATTAATCATTTTGTTTTTGAATAATTAAAGTTCTCTTCAAAGTGCCCCCCAAATATTGGACAGGAAACAAAAAAAAACCCAAAGATTTTATTTGCAGTTTCAAGTGGTTTGCAACCTCCACCAACATAAACTCACTTTGCTCAAACTGATATTACTTGCTTTGCTCAAGCTAACATTACTTAGTTTAATTTCTTATTCATAAATACTGTATATTTTTACTTCTGCGTGGAAATTCATTTAAGAAAAGAGCAATATGAAAGATCTCAACTTGTGGGTTTCAGAAAAAAAGATTTTTCAAACACAGCATCTTGGTTCCCCATCTGGGTGAGGTTCCACCAATCTCCCTCACCATACCTCACACTTCAGTCTCCTGCTTTTGCATTCTTTTCTTCCCCCATTGTTTACAATAAAAATTTCTGGCACATTTATCATCTTTTGTAAAGTAAATTGTTGAAATCTGAGTTGCCTCTGGCTTGCTGGTGAACATAGAAAAGAGCTGAAATCCCTTTGAAATAGCCTTTATTATTTGGTTGTTATTTCTTTTCTGTCTGTAGCAATGTTGCTTTGGTTTCCCTGTTTTTAAGCCTCTTGGATTTTTTTGCTACACATTTTGACATTTGACTAATAGAAAAATGTTTGCTTCTTTTCTTAGTCATTTTTACATCATGAGATTCCTTTTGTGTGTGTGTGTGCCTATAAATTTATTTGGCAGCTGTTAAAAAAATTCCCCCCTAGATTTCTAGCATGTACACTTTTACAGTTTTATGGAATATGTCTATTTTTAAATTAAATATTTAATTAATATTCTAATATATGTGGTAAACACAACAGCATCTCTGACCCATTGCCATTCCCAGGAGTCAGTGCAGGCTAACAGAAGACTTCCTGGTACAAAAATGTTTTTAATGACTTGGATTTTTTCTGGTGTTATAATAACTTAATGTATTATTGTTAATATAACATAATTATACACCACCTTCCTACTCATCTCAACCTCAGCTGATCAATGCTTAATTGCTATGTATTGGGTTAAACATTAGAACTGTACACATTGAATATCACATGATTACCATAGTTAGGTAGCTCACACATGCTGAGGCACATCCTTGGTCAAGAAGAAGAAATACCAGTGTTTAAAGACAAAAAAAAAAAAAAAAAATGGAGTAACGACATCTTTCCTTGACATAAGCATTACTGAAAAAATAAAACTATAATAGAAATAGATTAGGAAAGGTAAAAGCTTCCTGAAACAGCTTTTTAGATTGGGAGCAAACATTTGGATTTAAACATAGGATTTCTAATTTTTGACAAATATTCTTTCATAGCAAAAACCTTCAACAAACTAAGTATGGAAGGAGTTACCTTAACATAATAAAACCCACAGCCAATATCAAAGTAAGTAATTAAAAAATAAAGCTTTTCCTCTAACATAGACAGCAAAAGAAGGATTCCCACTCTCACCACTTATATTTGACATAGTACTGAAATTCCTAGACACAGAAATGAGGCAAGAAAAATAGTAATAAAATGCATCTGAATAGAAAAGGAAGAAGAAGAACTATCTTGGTTTGCAGATGGCATAATGTTAATATGCTGAAAACCTCAAAGACTCTACAAAGAAGCTATTAGAATTAATCAAGGAATTCAGTAATGTTGCAGAATAAAAAATAAACATATAAAAATCCATTATTTTTCTGCAAACTAGCAAAGAATTATCCAAAAAAGAAATCAAGAAAACAATCCTACTTACAATCATTTCAGAAAGAATAAAAATTTAAGAACAAACTTAACTGTGGAAGTGAAAAAACTTATACACTGAAAACAACAAAACATTGGTGAAAGATATTAAGACACAGATAAATGGGAAACATCTGTGTTCATGAATTGAAAGAATTAATAATATTAAAATGCCCATACAATTCAAAGCAATCTACAGATTCAATGCAATCTCTATAAAAATCCTATTAATATAATTTATAGAAATAGAAAAAAATCTTAAAAGTCATATGAAACCACAAAATACCCCCCAAAGCCAAAACATTATAAGCATTATTTTTGTTCTTGAGAAAGAACAAAGCTAGAGGCATCACACTTCCTGATCTCAAAATACATTACAAAGCTGCAATATTAAAAACAGTGTGGTACTGGCATAAAGACAGACATATAGACCAATGCAACAGAACAAATCCAGAAAAGAACTCATGCAATATGTTCAAGGGTGCCAAGAACGTGAAATGGGAAAAGGATATGTCTCTTTAGCCAATGATGTTGGAAAAATTAGATATAAATATGCAAAATAAATTAGAAAGACAGACTTAGGCTAGGCGCCTGTGGCCCAATGGGCTAAGGTGCCAGTCACGTACTCCTGAGCTGGTGGGTTCAAATCCAGCCGAGGCCCACCAAACAACAATGACGGCTGCAACCAAAAAAAATGGCCAGGTGTTATGGCAGGCACCTGTAGTCCCAGCTACTTGGGAGGCAGAGGCAAGAGACTCGCTAGAGCCCAGGAATTGGAGGTTGCTATGAGCTGTGATACCATGCACTCTATCCAGGGTGACAGCTTGAGACTCTGTCTCAAAAAAAAAAAAAAAAAAAGAAAAAGAAAAAGAAAGACAGACTTATATCTCACACCACAGAAAAAAATCATCTCAAAATGGACTAAATGTTTAAACTAAGATCTGGAAATGTCAAATTTCCAGAAGAAAACTTAGGAGAAAAGCTTTTGGCATTGGGTTTTGTGATGTTTTCTTGGAAATGATATCAAAAGCATAATCAACAAAATCAAAACTAGACAAGTGAGACTACTAAAAATAAAACCCTTCTGCGAAGAAAAAGAAATAATCACAGAGTACAAAAATGACTTGTTGGTGAGTCATGTATCTGTTAAGTTTAATATTGAAAATGCATAAATAACTGCTACAAATCAGTAGAATTTTAAATGTCCCCCTCCACCATGCGTAGGATTTGATAGAAATTTCTTTAAAAAAGACACACAAATGGCCAATAATAGTATTATGAAAAGATGATCAACGTTATTTTTCATCAGGGTGCTACAAGTCAAATCCATAATGAGATATCACCTTAAAGTGTTAGTATGCCATTATCAAAACAACATAAGATAATAAATGTTGGCAAAGATGTAGAGTAAGGGAACTCTTGTACAAAGTTGGTGGGAATGTAAAAGGATATAGCTATGATGGCAAACATTATAATGATTCCTGAAAAAAAAAAAATAACACTATCCTTTGGTCCAGCAATCCACTTCCTGGTACATGTCCAAACAATTGAAATCAGAGACTCGAAGAGATATTTACACACTTATGTTTATTGCAGCATTATTCACAATGGTCAATGTAACGAAACAATCAAAGTGTAATCTGTAGATAAATGAATATTCATTTCCGTGCTCTATACATGCAATGAAGCCTTAGAAATAAAGATATCTTGTATATGGGATAATGGATGATCATAGAGAACTCTATGCAAAGTTAAGTAAGTCCATCAAAGGACAAAGACAGGTTAATTCTACTTGTGTATCTATAATGTTCAAACTCATAAAAATAGAAGATAGAATGGTGATTGCCCAGGGATGAGGAGAGGTATAAAAGGAATATTGTTATCCAGAAGGTGTAAAGTTTCAGCTAAATGAGGTGGATAATGAGAGAGATCTGCTGTAAAACATTGTCCCTATAGTTAACAACACCATATTATACACTTAAAAATTTGTTAAGTGCAAATCACACATTGCATTCATACATAATAATTTAAAACAAAGCAAAACAAAAAAAATAAAGGGCAGGAGGAAACTTCTTAAAGGTGATGACTATTTTATTACCTTGATTGTGGTAATAGATTTTTATTTGTATACCTATGTCAAAACTTATCAATGTGTATGCAGATGTTCATCAACTTATAATGGGGTTATGATCTAATAAACTCACTCTAAATCTACAATATCATAAGTCAAAAAAATACATTTAATACATCTAACCTACCAAGTATCATAGCTTAGCCTAAAATCCCTTCAATATGCTGAGAACACTTATGGGAGCCTAAAATTGGGCCAAAACATCTAATACAAAAACTATTTTATAATAAAGTACAGAATGTTTCATGTTATTTATTGAATATTCTACTTAACATCAAAACAAAATGGTTATATGGCTACTTGAAGTATAATTTTTATTGAATGCAAATTACTTTGCGTAAGTTGAATCAATGTAACTTGGAATCATCTGTACTTTAAGTATATGTGATTTTGTGTACATCAACTATACTACAGTAAATCTAAATAAAATGGACATGATTTCTAGAACCCACTCACTTTGAATAACGTTGTTTTCTGCTGAAATCCCTTCAAGAGTCTGTAGCCACATATCACATGTTGATAAGGTCTGAAGTTTATGCAGTGGAGGAGCAGAGAAGTGAAATGGAGCAAAATAGAGAGAGATTAATGAATATAAAAGAAAAAATGAAACTGCTAGGTGATTATTTAGAAATTCAGTCCGCTACCCGACTTGAAAATATTTTTTGTCTCTTTCTTAGGCCCCTTTATATTTTCAGTCTATATCCTATTCATAGTGAAGCTTATTGTTTTCCTTGGTTTTAAATAAAGTCTGGAGTTGAATAATTCATAAGTTTCTTTTTCCAGCCTAGCCTTCCCATCTGGGTACCATGCCCATATATCCAATTTCTTGCTGTTATCATCAGGCATCTCACTAGTGCTGACTCAACTGCAAGTTCTTTCAGATATCTCATCTTCAGAACTTCCATTATCTCTGAAGCATGACACTGCCCACCCAGTTTCAAGTCAGAATGCTTTTGTGTGTCTTCTTTGACATTTCTCTCTCCTTCAACGTTCATAAGTAAATCACTGTCAAATCCTGTGGATTTGGACTCTGTCACAAATCTTCTATCTTTTCTTTACTGGTTTTCATCTCTACAAATACGAAAAGGGGTCACTGGTTGTATTCTCGTCTCTTTCCAAACCATTCTCAATATTGCCCCCAGAGAATGTTTTTTCAGATCAGAATAATGATGTTACTTTGACTGTTTAAACTTCTTAACTCTTGATCCTTCAAAGCTTCTCAATATGTTACGTTAAAATTCAATTCCTTTAGTAGTGAAGGATTTTACACAATCTAGGTGCTTTCTGTCTCTCTAGACATGTCTTGAGCTGCTCTTTCCCTTGCATGGTCTCACAGGGGACTTCTTATGTACTTTTGAAAGACATTCTCTTTTCTTACTCAGAACCTTCACACATGGTCTTTCTTCTGCTTAAAATGTTCTTCTACACTTTTATTTTCTATTTCCTTTTTACAGTCTTAGTTCGTGTATTTGTTCTGCAAAATACAAAGCTTCATCTCAGAGCCTCTCATAATAAATATTGCATTCTCTACTCTGATTTCTTTTTCAGTTGTGATGTCAACTGCTGGAAATGTTGGCTATTAACTCCTCACAGTTGCCTCTTTCCCTGGAAACAGTCATCTGCCAGAGGCTACCTATGATTTCTCCGACAGGGATAAAAATATCCAACTTGAGACAGTGCTCAATGTGAGACAAGGGAGCTACCAATGTCCATGTAGGATTGATTGAAGCATCAGGGACACTACAAATCAACATTTCTCTGTCTAATTCTGTCTTCCAGATTTCCATATAGATATATTTCTTTAAAATACTTCTCAGAAAACTTTCAGAACACATTTATTTTCAGGGTTGGTTTTTAGGGAACACAATCTAAGATAATATCAAGAGCCATCCTAGCAGCCCAACTATAACGTGAGATCTTAGAGCTGGAAAGCTTAGGCTGTGTGTGTGTGTGTGTGTGTGTGTGTATGGCAGCAAGGACTCCACATGTTAAGAGGGGAATGAATAGCCACTGCCATGCTGAGGTTAAATTGTTCCCTGGGGGGGCGAACTTGGCTGGGATACCAGTGGAATGGTACAATGTTAACCACAATATCTCTGACATAAGGAGAGATAAGTGACTTAGTAGCTTTAAGGCTTAAGGAAATAGGTGGCTCTTGTTAAGTGTCTTTGATTCAGTGAAGTGTGAAATTTGTTGTCTTGCATGTTAATGCCCACTGGAAAGCATGAAACTCAGAAGAGGAGTTAAATCTAAAGTAAAGAAAATGATTCAAACTGTTAAAGTCCACCAGTCACTGTCATTGGTGAACTCAGTGCTAGGACAATGACAGCATAGAGTTGCCCTAATGGCAGTGATGGAGGCTGCATATGTACACTCACTTTCCAAAGGCTGTTCTAGATTCTGTACTTGTTGAATTACTAAGAGATAAGCAGCCATTGTCTGAGATGGAGGTGGCAGGGCCTCAGATCTGTCAGGGATAAATATCTCAGTGACTCCACCAGGCTAACCACCTAAAAAATAAAAGAATTGGTTGAGAATCAGAAAATCTGGAATGTATAGTGGAAGAGTTAATGGATCTTAGTTACTGCTTAGAATTCCATGCAGCAGCAGTGGCTGTATTTCATCTTACCAAGTCTTCTTTTTTATAAATTTCCCAGGAAAGAAGGCCAAGAACAATCCAAGAAAAGCTGTTTCCAGATGGGAAAAATCTACTAGATGATGCTAATGGATCTGTGAGACTTAATTGTGAACTATAATCAATTTTGCGGTGCTCCATTCAGACAGCCCATTTAGGACTGGTACATCATCACTCCAGCTCTTGGAAATATGGGCTGCTGAGACCTCATGGCTACCTCCCTCAGTGCAAATTTCCCTCAGCTGCATGGAGTGCGTTGTCCCTTTTTATAACCAATTCCAGGATGGCCACCCTTGACCAGTGACAGGAATGTGAAGAAGCAAAGCTCAGTACCCTTTCCTCAATTTTGAATGGCTCTGACGGATCATTCCAGCAACCAGGCTTCCAATAAGATCAGTGCAACTTTAGGCACAACCACATCATGGCTGAATTTCTCCCTCAATCCAATCTTGCTTTCTCATGTCCTCACAAGTCTCTTGAGAGTACTCCACAATAAGACCGCTTTCCAAATCTCTTGTTCTCAGAATCTGTTCCCAGGATATCCAGTCTACAACAGTCCACCCTTAGTGCCCTCTTAACCTCTCATCTCTTATATGAATATTTATATATTTTCTATCTCAAGTATTAATGTGATTGAGAACAGGACCTATAACTATTTGGCTTGCTCCTTTATGTACTATGCGTAATTGACACTCATTAAATATTTCTTGCTGTTCTTTCCAAAGTTGTTTCAACCTGGATAACATGGTCTACATTCTCAACTGCCTTTTAGTAAGACAATCATCTTCTTCACTATCGAGTTCTTTAATCAACAGTAGGGAAAAGTCCTACCAATATATATATAGCTGTCTGCTTTCTCCGAGATGCTGAGTTCCACAGGAGGAAAATCTTACCAACTCCCAGATTATGCCATGACTTTTAGCCTCAACTTGTTCCTCAGCAATCTAATAATCCTTCTACATTCCCCTGATCATCTACTTTCCCTTTACCTCAAACAACTGATTTAGTCCTCTCTAAGATCCTTAAGCATCACATTCTTCTATGTAGCCTACAACTTCACTTCAGAGGACTTTAGCTTCTGGACCCAATATTCATATACAAAATGTATTTATGCCATATCTGGGTCTACTTTATTACTGCCAAAATGAATTAGGAGCATTTTCCAAGTTTATTTGTCCTATTTTTCCACATTCTTTTCTGCATACCATCTATTCTTACTCCTGTCCTTTGCACTTGAGTTTCTTAAAAAACTGTTACATTTACTATTACTCCTTCTTCACTCACTAGTTCTTCCCAATCGCCTTCAGTTGGTTTTTTTTTTTTTTTTTTGAGACAGAGCCTCAAGCTGTCACCCTGGATAGAGTGCCATGGCATCACAGCTCATAGCAACCTCCAATTCCTGGGCTCAAGCAAGTCTCTTGCCTCTGCCTCCCAAGTAGCTGGGACTACAGGTGCCCGCCACAACGGCCGGCCATTTTTTGGTTGCAGCCGTCATTGTTGTTTGGCGGGTCCTGGGGCTGGATTCGAACCCGCCAGCTCAGGTATACTTGGCTGGCGCCTTAGCCCGTTGAGCCACAGGCGCCAAGCCAGCTTTATTTCTTTATTCAAAAAATATTTGACCAAACAAATATTAACCTTTCTTGTTTTACAACTTACTGTAAAATGAATGTGCTATTTTAATTTTATCCTAACTACTCTAGATCATTTGTCTTATGAGATGCAGTCCTTAATTTATTTCTCTTTTTTAAGATAATACTCCTTAAATTACAAATTGAGAGGTTTATGTAATCAAAAAATGAAGCAGAGGATTTTTTTTTTCTCGAAGGAAATAAATCTGATCTTGCTGAATGGCTTGAACCTGACCACCGTTTGCCAATTGGACATTTTCCAGAACTAGAATGCTCCAAAACTCTGCTGCTCCATCACCTTGATCAAATATATTTACAGGAAGCTATACAATGAAACGCATCTTATAAAAAATAATACATCACTAGGTATAATGAAATCAATGGTATTAAAATTTCCCCAGTCCTTTTTCAGGCTAGCAGTTTAGCTTCTGAGTGAAGGAGTAACAGACATCATGAATAAACCTTGACAAATCACGATAAAGCTGCATGTCCCAGAAACTGAGAAACCAAGCGACCCTGATGAACGGTCAACAAATTGTTTTTTGCACATCCAGTGTTTCCTCCGTCCTTGTAACCATACTGAAGAAAGGCTTAATTTAACTTAATATTAGTAATAGATTTTGCTAATATTAGTAATAGATTTTGCTAAAAACCACTATGGGATTTTTAGTTTATTGAGAAAAGTTGAGTAACAAAATTCATTCCTTTCCTACTTACAGGAACAAAAGTTCTCGGCTCAAACATCTGTACCAATAACAAATAAGAATAGAGGTGCTGAACCTTGCCTCATTCAGACGATATCATATCCATCTACGGATGGATAAGATGAAACAGGATGTGTCTGTCAGCTTGTCATGAAACACGTTTCCAATAAAGGTTTCCTTTTTCATTTTTAAAAACTACCTTATCACACATTGTAATATAATGTATCATTTTGATCAATTATGTACTAGTAACAGTTGATAATAACTCTAAATCCAGAAATCCATTTTTAGCACCTAGTGCCTGAAAGACACAGAAAATAAAATACCATTTTAAAATTCTGAGTTATGGCTCTATGCCCGCAGCTCAGCAGTTAGGGCACTGGCCACACACACCAGGGCTGGAGGGTTCAAACCTGGCCTGCCAGCCCCAGTCATCAACAATGACAACTACCATAACAATGCCAAACCACAATGACAACTAAAACAACAACAACAACAAGATAGTCGGGCGTTGTGGTGGGCACCTGTAGTCCCAGCTACATGGGAAGCTGAGGCAAAAAAATCATTTAAGCCCAAGAGTTTGCGATTGCTGTGAACTATGACGCCACAGCACTCTGCTGAGGGTGACATAGGAAGACTCTGTCTCTAAATAAATATATATATATATATATAAAATTCTGAGTTATATAAATATTTCTGCAGAAATGTATGAAAAGTTGACCAATAAAATATTTGTAAGCATAAAATTACATGACATTAAGATAAAAGTTGGCTCGGCGCCTGTGGCTCAAAGGGCTAAGGCACCAGCCACGTACACCTGAGCTGGCGGGTTCGAATCCAGCCCGGTCCCGCCAAACAACAATGATGGCCCCAAACAAAAAATGGCGGGGCGTTGTGGCGGGCGCCTGTAGTCCCAGCTACTTGGGAGGCAGAGGCAGGAGACTCGCTTGAGCCCAGGATTTGGAGGTTGCTGTGAGCTGTGATGCCAAGCACTCTATCCAGGGTGACAGCTTGAGGCTCTGTCTCAAAAAAAAGATAAAAGTATGTGTGAGAAGTAGAATGGAAATATTAACCTGGAAGACACAACAGAAGGAAGCAGATAGTTCAATGCTAAAGAAAAGCCTCTATACATTGTTTTTAAATGGATGATACTCTATACCAGACTATCCTGATAGATTCCCTTGTGCATATATGTATGTGTCAATACTCCAGACTTCCTTTTTAAAGGATTTTTAAAAATGTATTTCTTATTTGAGTATGTTCATGGGATACCAGGATGTATGAGGGAGGGAAGAGTTTGAAGATCACTGTACCTTCCACTCTACCACAAGGTTATAAATTCGATTTGGGATATGGGACCATCTGGTAAATACATGGAACAAGAGATCTAGTAGCAATTCGTATATTAAAAATAATAGTATGACAGTAGCTGACGCCTAAGCGCTTTACATTGTCCTCCAATACCACCACGAGGGAGGAACTATAAAGGTCCCTACTTCACAGATACAGGACTGAGGGGCAAAGGGGATAAATGAGATGACACAGCTACCTGGTGACAAAGCCAGAAGTGAGACCTGGTTTAAGCCCCCACGGTCCTAAGCCACTGTGCTGATTGCCTTTTAAAATTATTTATTTGTTTCCTTACTTATTTTTAGAGACTGGGGTCTTGCCCTTGCTCAGGCTGGTCTCACACTCCCGAGCTCAAGGGAATCCTCCCATCTGGGCCAGACAGAGTGCTGGGATTACAGGCGTGAGCCACTGTGCCAGGCCAGATCACCTTGTTTTTAATTTAAAAAGAGAAATTCTGTGAAGAGAAATTGTGATGGTTCCTTCTACCATCCTTGGGCCATCAGGGTGTGCCTGCCTTGCTTTGCAGACCAATGCCCTGGTCTGGCTCTCAAGATGTGGTACATGAGCGCTTGAGTCAGAATCACCTGGCGTGTCTGTTAAATACACAAATGGCTGGGTCCTTCCCTCAGCCTTCAGAATCAGTGTCTGGGAGGCGGCCCCAGAGCAGTCTTTTGCCAGCATTGAGGGTAGGGCTGGAGAAGAGCTGCCAATTGGGAGCCACACCAGCCCCTAGCACAGGCCCTGGGTCCTGTTTTGGACACCATCCTACCTCAGCCTCCATTCCATCTACTCTGGGAAAAAAAAAAATCTATTAACAATCAGAAAACAAAGCATTGTCCTTTTCTCTTGGTGCCCTCAGCCAACATGAGAAAACAGGATGTGATGGGTTTTACAACTAGTTGGAGCCTCCAGAAAGAAAGCTTCCTGTTGGTACCTTGATTTTAGCCCAGTGAAACCCATGTGGACTTCTAATCCAGAGAAGCTTAGGTTAATAAATTTGTCTACAAATTATATTCATGGTAATTTCTTACAGCTGCCATAAGAACCCAATATAGTTAGTAGGCGATCGAGTGTAAATTCAAGCCTGGGTATTCCAATGCCAGCACCAGATGCTCCCTTCACTACTGGGTGGTGTCGATTTGCCTCTGACCTCTGAGCTTCCACTGGAGGTATATGTCTGTTTCACATGGTGTCTCTAGTCTGTACGCCCTACAGCTCCTACCTCAGGGCCTTTGCACTGGCTGTTTCCTCTGCCTAGAAAGCTCTTCCCCGTGGTAGTAAGCTCTTCCTCTCCCCCTTACTCGTATCCCCTTCCCTCTATCCTATATCTGAATACCTTTCTCCCTTGTTCCTTCAGGTTTTTGCTCAAGTTGCATCATATTTAAAGTCAGAATCACCCTACCACTGCTGCATGCTCCTAATCCTGTTTAATTTCCCCATGGCATTCATCACCTTGCAGTATATCATACATTTTACATGTTTGCTTGCTTAATATAAAATCTATTAGGTACAGGATTCTTGTCTGCTTGATTACTGCAGTATCTCCAGGCCCCGAAGTAGAGCCTGGAGCATATACGTGCTTGGAAGTTATTTGCTGACTGAATCTTAAGGTAGGATGAAGAGGTACGAGGCATGGATGGAAGGAGAGGTGGGATTTTGAAATGTGGTAGAGGTCAAATGACAAGACTTGACCACTAAGCTGACCAAGGATAGGTGAGGGAGAAGAAGCTTCTGTACACACACGTACTCAGATACAAGTGTATGTATAAATTTGGCATATGACTACATACATTATTAAACATACGTATACATTATTGACAAAGTATGAAATTTGATACTGTGTTTAAATTCCTGCATATTCTAAAGGAAGCTAAGCAAATTACAAAAAAAATGTTATTTCCATAAGTGAGAAAGATTAAGGTAATAAGTGTGACTGTTCATAATCTTCTATTCTCCCTCATGCCCCCTCTCTCTAGGGCAGAGATGTACTCCCTGACAGGGTCAGTTCAGGTGCTCCCTTTCTCAGGAGAATCTAAAACAGAGGTAAAATATAGATAAAACTAAAGAGAGGAGAAAAGTTGAGCTTATCTACATAAAGAAAAGACAGCAGAGAAAGGGTTGGAGAGACTGCTTGAGAACACTCAGCACTTGAAGAGGTTGGAAGTTGCAAGTGGGAAAGAGGGGATGGCTGTCGACTGGGGGGAGAGTACAAACCCAGTCGCTGTGCATTAAGAAGGCACCGCCTCCTCCACAATTTAAGTTTTGGTGGTCAGCCTATTTCTCTGAAATTATGTGTTAATAAGTAAAATATCTTTAGTTTCACAATTAAAATGCCTAGATTAATCTGGAACACAAAAAAAAGGAGGAGAGAGAGAGAAAGAAGGCAGGCCAGCAGGCAAAGAAAGAGCCACCTCTCCATTTCGCAAGACCACCTGTCATGGAAGTTTCCAGAAACAATAGGGATGCTGGCCATCTTTCTAATGTCCTGGAGAGTGTGATAAAGGATGAAGTTTACCAACTAGGTTCAAGAGGAGGGATTTGAAGATAGCATTCGGCATCATCACAAGGCTCAGGCCATCAAAAATAGGTTTAGAGGGGCGGCGCCTGTGGCTCAGTGAGTAGGCAGCCGGTCCCATATGCTGGAGGTGGCAGGTTCAAACCCAGCCCCGGCCAAAAACTGCAAAGAAAAAAAAAACAAAAAAACCAATAGGTTTAGACAACTCATCACGCAAAGAATTACTACTACCAAATAAGCTGATTAATTCCAGAGATCGAGTAAGAACGTGAAAGTTTGTGCAAAAGTATATGTCAATTTCGCAGTTCCAAATATCATCCCATTTTTTAGAGCAATTAAATCAAATTACTGCAACTTACAATTTTTGCATAATTAAATTTTTCATATTTAAACAATTGTCCTAGTTCTTTGATAATGTCGTTATCTTCAGTTGTTGACAAAGGCTTAATAAGGGGTATTACAAACTTTTTTCAAAAAAGATATTTATAAGGTTCACATCACGTTTATTAATTCCTCGGATGCCACGATCCCTCCCACTCCCACGAGTCCTGGGAGCGCGACTTCGTTTGCGTGAGATTTGGTTCCCGTCGGCTCCCGTAGCTTTCCTCAAAAACTTCCGCTTCGACGGCCCGCAGAGCTGTATGCACTTCCGGCAGCGGCAGATCGAGCGGCCGAGGCAAGATGGTGAGTGACTAAGGGTTTCTTCGGGCCGGTGGTCTCCTTGCGGCGAGGTCGCAGCGGCCGGAGGCGAGAGAATGAGGCGGCTTCCGTAGGAACTTGGTCCGCCCTCCTCGGTCCACCGCGGGCTGGGCCGAGCAGCGGGCCGGGCTGGGCGCGGAGGGTCCCCCGAGCGGGCGGGTGCGGCGGCGGCGGAGCGGGCAGGTCTCGGGCTTCGCTTCTCCACTGGCCAGTTCTGCTGGCTGGCGTGGGGAGTCCGGCCGGCGCCTGCTGGAGTGGCCGGAACAGATGCCCCCTGAGCGGTGCGGGCTGAGTAGAGAAGGGGGTGGGAGTCGTTCCGGCCGGGCAGGGGAGAGCGGAGCCGGGGAGGCGGTCCGGAGCGGGCGACTTTGGAGGAAGCCCTTGCGGACGCTGTTGGGACAGGCGGAGCTCGGAAGGAAGCGTGCGTCGCGTGTTGGTTGGCATTTATTCACTGATTCACTAAGCCGGGTGTCTGTTGCGTCCCTTTTGTTTGGCTAGGCTCTGTTCTAGGCCCCGAGGGTACAGGGCTGAGCGGGAGTGATGAAGCCCCAGCCTTCATGGAACGCACATTCTAGAGGAGAAAGCAGACCATAAACAGACAAGGGAATACATGGGACATGTCAGGGAGCCGGGCTGGGTGGCCCTTGTCATATGGCTGTTGTATAGAAAGGGATAGGATGGGCGGTGGGGTGGCTGTGTTTGTGGAGCGTCAGCAAAGGCCCTTCAAGGGAGGTGAAATTTTAGCAGAAACCTAAATTGGGGGAGTAACCCGTGCAGATGTCTGAGAGAAATGTGCAGGCAGAAGAAAAAGCAAGGGCAAAGAACCCGAGATGGGGGTGTGCTTCCCCTGTATCCTGGAGGGCAAGAAGGCCGGAGCACAGAGTTTTACGAGGACTTGAGTAGAGTAGTCTAAGCGTGTGCCAAGTACTTTCCCAGCATTTTCTCATCTATTTCTCACAACATTCCCTTGAGGTAATTATTATTGTCTTCCTTTTGCTAAGAAACTGAAACACAGAAAAGGGGTGTGCAGGAACGCGAACCCTGTCAGTCTTTTATAGAGCTGTAGAGAAACCCTCCGGTGTTGGTTTCCAGCAGACCTGGCTGTGATTCCCGGACCCATCTCTGACACAGTTGGTGACAGTAGGCAAGTCACTTAACGTCCCTGGGTCTTTTACCTTATCTGTAAATAAGAGGTAATGATAGTACCAGTCTCCAAGCGTTTACAAGAGTTAAGTGAGATTGTTCCTCAAGAATGTTAAACACACTGCTTAGCATGTCTGAATAGTAAGGGCTCAGTGATGGGCGTGCTTGTTGTTTGAGACTGGTGAAGAAGTGTGAGACCCATTCAGGAAAATGTCCTCTTTGGGGGTCATATATGAAGGGATCATGAGGAAAGTAGATGAATCTGAAAAGGTTAGTTGTGGTCAGTTTGGCAAGGACCAGGCATTGCAAACTAAGGCATTTGGACATTATGCTATAAATGGTAGGGAGCAGTTGAGAAGAAGAATTACAGGATCAGCTGTTTTAGAAGCTAGACTGGTGAGGGTAGAAATTGGACCCACGAATCTCAGTTGGGAGGCTATAATTCAAAAAAAAGAGGTGAAGGGCCTGGACAAAGACAGAGGTGGAGGAATAGAGATAGGAAATAAACAAAAAAGAGAGTGAAGAATCGAACCGAAATGGATAAAGTTCATTAAAGGTGTGATTCTGACCTTTCTTATTCACCAGTAATATTAGTGTATACTTCCCTAAGTCAATTAAATGCTGAGGGGTTTACATTTGTTACCTCATTTTCAGCATCAGGTAGGAGCCAGTATCCCCACTTTACAGTTAAGAACACCAAACTTCACAGAGGGTAACCTGATCCCTTAGCCTGTTAGTGATTTAAACCTGGATTTATCAAATTCCACAGCCCATGTTCTCAAGTTTATGTAGTTTTTTCATCTGTAGCGTGGGAGTAATGAAATCTGCCCTGGAAGATTATATGGAATTAATGAGACAGTGAAAGAAAAATGTCAGTATAGAGTTGTGCGTCTAGTAAGCACACCACAGACATTAGCTACCCAAGCCATCAGCACTTTTCCTTAGGAAGTATAAATAATTGTTAAAGGTCTGTAATGTGAATGGCCTGTTTCAGTGTAACTAATTCTGCTCTCCAGAATCTCTCTGAGCTCTTAATTACCTTCTTTAGAATAAAGCACAAAGTTTTAAGTATCCTGCATGTGAGTAAATGTATGTGACATTAACTGTATTAGGTAACCATGCTATGGTAGTTTTGTCTTGATAATGAAACTGTTGGTGTATTAATATGGAGGTGATTTGAGGGAGCTGAACAGGCCCCTCTAATCACTAAGTTCACTCATAATTTAGAAATGCCCCATTTCTGAGACATTGCTCTGAACTAAGCATTGTCCTAAACCTGAAGGGTCTGTTTTAAAATCATAACTCCCACTGACCTTATTAATACACTAATTGTTGTTTTCTTTTTGAGACAGAGTCTCACTATGTCACTCTGGATAGAGTGCTGTAGCATCACAGCTCACATCAACCTCCACCTCTTAGGGTTAAATAATTCTCTTGCCTCAGCCTCCCAAGTAGCTGGGACTACAGGCACCCGCCACAGCGCCTGGCTAAATTGGTTGTAGTTGTCATTATTGTTTGGCAGTCCCAGGCTGGGTTCGAATCCACCAGCTCTGGTGTATGTGGCTGGCGCCCTAGCCACTGAGCTACGGTACTGAGCCTTAATACACTACATTTTTAACACCTTAAGTTGATAACAGCTTTTCAACAGATGGGAAGGTAGCCTGCTCAAGAGCTCCCACGCTTTATGGGTGTGTGATAGAGTTGGTATTGAAAGGAAAGCCTTCTGGATCTTGGTGTGATCAAAGTTAGGATTAAATGATAAAATGTTTGTTGAGTATGTAAATGACTTGGCTTTCATAGCCTGGTTTCATGAAATATATACTCTTTGTATCCCCAGTCTGGTAGTATTAAAGAATGTGAAGCTCCCGCAAGAGAGGGTGATTTTAGAATCTCAGCCTCATTAGTTATATTGACTTCTCAATACAGTTGTTCTTTAGTTGCATTCTAAAATGCAGTCAGCTGCAAGGTGCATTGGTAATATACATTAACAGCTTTTCAGGAAAAAAACTAAATGCACACATTGACTGCAAGGTACATCTTGGGTTCAGAAATGTGAAAATGAGAGAGAAGTGTTCATGTTTTAGAATCACAGGCAGGTCGAGTATGGTGGCTCAGTGACTGTAACGCTGGCACTTTGGGTGGCTGAAGTGGGAGAATTGCTTGAGGCCAGGAGTTTGAGACCACCTTGAGCAACATACCAAGACATTATATGTATAAAAAATGTAAAAATTAGCTGGATGTGGTGGTACATACCTGCTGTCCTAAATACCTGCGAGGCTGAGGCAGGAGTATCACTTGAGCCCAAGTGTTTAATGTTACAGTGAGCTATAACACTCTACACTACACTCCAGCCAGGGCAATATTGTGAACACTGTCTCAACAAATAAAATTAAAACTAAATATAAATAGAATCACAAGACAAAAAGAAGGATGTTCTTTTGAGTGATCCTATTCTGAATTTACATGTGTATCTGATTTCCCCCCCATCCCTAGGGTCAAAGTCAGAGTGGTGGCCATGGTCCTGGAGGTGGCAAGAAGGATGACAAGGTAAATAAGCCAGATATATACTGTGATGTGAGCAAATTGTAGACAGTGTCATAAGTCTTGGCTGAGAAGTTCTTTGGGGATTGATGAATTTTAAAAAGTAAAATGATCCAGCAGTTTTTTAATTAGCCTGTCCTACAGATACAATGTCTTTTTCAAGTTTTAGAAAGATTATCGACCTAGCCATCAAGTAGGTATTTATGAATTAAAGCAATAACATTATAGAAATGGTAAAATAAATTGCCTGTAAATTGGTGTTTAATATATTGAAGTGTGAAGAATTGTCTCAAATTACTCATTTTTTGGCATAGAACTCAGTTCTGACCTCTCTACCTTACTAGAATAGTCTGACTCACTTATCATATATGCATACAGTAAAAAGATCACTACAGTTACATTTATATATTAAAATTGGAGGAAGATGAAACTAGTATTTTTTTAAATGAACAGTTATTTATTTATTTTTATTAAGTAAACTTTGTTTTTTTTGAGACAGAGCCTCAAGCTGTCACCCTGGATAGAGTGCTGTGGCCTCACAGCTCACAGCAACCTCCAATTTCTGGGCTCAAGCGAGTCTTTTGCCTCCTCCTCCCACATAGCTGGGACTACAGGCACCTGCCACAATGCCCGGCCATTTTTTGGTTGCAGCCGTCATTGTTGTTTGGCAGGTCCAGGCTGGATTCAAACCCGCCAGCTCAGGTGTACGTGGCTGGTGCCTTAGCCCGTTGAGCCACAGGCGCCGAGCCATATTAAGTAAACTTATTTCAGGTTAATATGAAGGTACAAGCAACCAGATCAGAATATTTGATTTTGTATAGAGTTCATCTTATGGTTCTGATCAACAGTTATTTTTAATGTGGCTTCACTGACTTAATAATATGAAAAGGACAGTTTGGTGGGGGTTTTTTGTTTGTTTTTTTTTTATTTGCAGTTTTTGGCTGAGGCTGGGTTTGAACCTGCCACCTCCAGCATATGGGGCCAGAGCCCTACTCCTTTGAGCCACGGACAGTTTTTAATAGCATCCTAAACGATAAGGAAAATTGTGCCACCTAAAATAGATGGTGATGGTGCAGAAATAAATTCTGTGTTTCAATGTGATTTCTGTGATTTTGTTTTTTTCTCCTCTGCCATTATAAAAACTTAAAGGATAAGAAGAAGAAATATGAACCTCCGGTACCAACCAGAGTGGGGAAAAAGAAGAAGAAAACAAAGGGACCAGATGCAGCCAGTAAACTACCACTGGGTAATAATGTGGTTTCTCTTGCTGTCTTTTAGGGGAAACTACCTCTGTGCATGTAGCTGAGTGTCTTAAAGGGGAGACAGGAAATAGGGGGAGTGGTTGAAGCTCTAGCTCTGTGATTATAACCCCCTTCTGCTTATTCCTCTAGGTTGGCATTCAGGTTACCCTTTGTTTTAAAATACAGTATTATAGAAGTGTCTCACTTTAAGAAATTCTATTAATTTTGTTTTAAATAGCTAGAGATAGTGTATTAAAAGTGTAGTTTTAGATTACAAAACCCAGATTGAACTTGAGAGTTCATCTCAGGAACACACTTTATTTCATTAAATGAAATGCTTTTCATTATATTAAATTTCAAGTCATGCAGTGCTTGAACTTAATTTTTCCATGGTTTCCTGCTGAACATAGAATAAAACTCAAACCAACTGACTTGACCCAGCCCACCTCCATTTTCAGCCCTGCCATCCCCCCATGCTTATCAGTCACACTGTCACATTGTCTGCCTTATGTTTTTGTTGACTCTTCAGCAAAGCAGGACCTTTGCCCTTTTCCTTTTGCATAAAATGTTCTTCCTCCTTTGGACTTTTTTTTTTTTTTTTTGCCTTTTCGTCTGGGATAGATTATAGGGATATCATCATAGCTCACTATAACCTCAAACTCCTGGGTTTAAGTGATTTTTCTGTGTCAGTCTCCCATGTAGCTTGGACTACAGGTGCCCGCTACCAGGCGTGGCTAATTTTTTCTGTTATTTGTAGAGATGAGAGAGTCTATTCTTGCTCAAGCTGAGCTTGAACTTCTGGCCTCAAGCAATCCTTCTTATCTCGGCCTCCTGGAGTGCTGGGATTACAGGCCTAAACCACTGTGCCTAGTCTTTTCATGGCTACCTGCTTCTCATCCCTTCAGGCTTTAGCTCAAATATTTCCCTCACTCCCATCTAAAAGTTTCCTATGCTGAAGAAAAAACTAAATAGAAATACATAAACTAATTTTACAGATATTGTTCCATTAAGAATGGAATCAGATAGTAAAACCAGTCATTAATCTACTAAGTGAATCAATATGGTATTGGTACAGAAAGACAAATTAGGTCTCCTGAACAGGCTAGGAAGTCCAAAATTGAGTCAAGTTAATGTTGATATTAACATGTTAAAGGTCACATATTGGTTCTGTGCAGAATAGGGTTATTTAATATAAATGGCACTTTTAAATTTTTTGTCTAGAGAAAATGAAATTAAATGTCTTGTCTCATGTTAGGTAGATTATTGATATACATATGAAAATAAATAGATGAAAATTCAGGAATGTATTTTAATCTTAGGAGAGAAGCTTTTTAAAGTGAAGAACCCTAGAAATCACAAAAGATTGATATATTAGTCTTTATAAATGATAACATTCCTGTGTGGCATGAGACATTAAAGCCAAAAGAAACAAGTGTGGGAAAATCGTTTGCCATATATGTGAAGAAGAACATTAATATCACTGATATTTCAAAAATCTACAAATAGAGGAGCACTGTGTACAGCTAGCATGTGCAACAGTGTGTATTGCCTGAGCAACAGTGTTAACTTTTTATTAGCCCCTATAGGGAAAAATAAACCAAACCAAACTATCTTTTATGCCAGCGGTCAAATACATGGACTGTTCAGTCAATGCAAATCATTTTGAATTAGCTATTTGGTCACAGACCTCGTCCGTTTTCAAATGCTTGCTTATAATGGCCAAACTCCCCTCCACCCCCCCCTTTTTTGTGAGACAGAGTCTCACTCACTCTGTTGCCTTGCGTAGAGTGCCATGGCATCATCATAGCTCACAGCAACCTCAAACTCTTGGGTTTGAGTGATCCTCTTGCCTCAGGCTCCCATGTAGCTGGCACTACAGGCGCCCACCACAACACCCAGCTAGTTTTTCTATTTTTAGTAGAGATGGATTCTCACTCTTGCTTACATTGTTCTTGATGATAAAGTATGATAAAACTGTATATTTTAATTATAGTGACACCTCACACTCAGTGCCGATTAAAATTGTTGAAGTTAGAGAGAGTTAACGACTATCTTCTCATGGAGGAGGAATTCATTAGAAATCAGGAACAAAGGAAACCATTAGAAGAAAAGCAGGAGGAGGAAAGATCAAAAGTAGATGATCTGAGGGGACCCCAATGTCAGTAGGAACCTTGGAAGAGATCATTGATGACAATCATGCCATCATGTCTACATCTGTGGGCTCAGAACACTATGTCAGCACCCTTTCCTTTGTAGACAAGGATCTGCTGGAACCAGGCTGTTCAGTCCTGCTTAACCACAAAGTGCATGCTGTGATAGGGGTGCTGATGGATGACACAGATCCCCTGGTCACAGTGATGAAGGTGGAAAAGGCACCCCAGGAGACCTATGCTGATATTGGGGCCTTGGACAACAAAATCCAGGAAATTAAGGAATCTGTGGAGCTTCCTCTCACCCATCCTGAATATTATGAAGAGATGGGTATAAAGCCCCCTAAAGGGGTCATTCTCTGTGGTCCGCCTGGCACAGGTAAAACCTTGTTAGCCAAAGCAGTAGCAAACCAAACCTCAGCCACTT